>WAAG01063776.1:1066-12918 GCA_013390105.1 Tichodroma muraria | reverse complement strand
CCACAGAGCCGTCACAGGCCGCGGAACCACTGCGGGCACACAGAGCACACACAGAGCCGTCACAGGCCGCGGAACCACTGCGGGCACACAGAGCACACAGAGCACGCACAGAGCCGTCACAGGCCGCGGAACCACTGCGAGCACACAGAGCACGCACAGAGAGCACACACACAGCACATACACAGAGCCGTCACGGCCCGCCCTCCCGCCGCCCCGGCTCCTCACGCGGGGCTCGCAGTGCCGGGCGCCGCACGGAGCCCCGTCCCCGCCGCTCTCCCGCCGGTCCCGGCTCGGTGCGAACAGGGAATCCTCGAACTCCGGGCCCAGCGCCGGCTCCACTGCCGGCTCCATCGCCGCCGCTCCCGGCCGGCCCCCGCGCGCCCCCGCTGGCCCCGCTCCGCGCGGGGGAGGAGCTCGGTTACCGCTCTCGGAAGGGAAGTGCTCCCAGGAAAGAGCTGAGCCGGAGTCCCGCGCCTTGATAAATTAGCTGCGTAGTTGTGGAGGTGCTCTGTTAGCATCTCGTCCTGGTGACTGTGCACAGGGCGGGAATGTGTTTTGGTAACTTTTCCATTTGGTTTCAGTTCTGTCTCAAAGCAGTAGATGTGTAACCTGCTCTAGGTGACCCTGCCTTGGCAGGGGGTTGGACTAGATGATCTCCAGAGGTCCCTTCCAACCCTAAAAATTCTGTGATTCTGTAAAATTTCAGGCTTTCCCAGAGCACCCTACATTGTGCTATGGGAAACGTGGGCACAACAAAGCGAAGACTGATCCTAGACCTCCTTCAGGATGTCAACACTCAGGCACCCGGCTGGTCATTGAGAGCTCTACGTGCCCCGGCTGCCTGCTCTGCCTCGTGGTACTACCAGGCACAGTGTGCTGTGTTTTAAGGGTACTGCTGTGCTGTTTCCTCTCTTCAGTCCGTCCATCCAGGAAGGTCCATTTTGTCCCATCTAATAACCACACAGGTTTGGAGAAGATGAGCTGAAAAGTCATCCTTGTACTTCCTCAGCCTGCAAAATGGACTAATGAACTTGTCTATACCAGAACACTTTTTGAGGCCAAAGCATTGCTTGTACAGATGATTTTAAAGGTTTCCTTCTAGTAGACATGTCAAACATGGTTTGCTTTTGCTAGGGTTTTTTTTATGTGCTTAAAATACTCTTCCATACCAGCAGAGCTGTGACTGGATGTAGCATGACCTGGTATAAATGCCAGGCTAGAAACTCAACTTTAGTAGTTCGATTTGATCAGAAAAATAAAAGCAGATTGATGTTTCTTTTGCTTGTAAACTTGCTGCAAACAAGCCCTCCAGCACAGAGGAAACTGTTCAGCAATTAAGTCTTGAGAGAGCCAGTTTGCTTGACATGCTTCAGAAGTATCGAGGTAGGTGAGGACAGTCACTTGTTATATGCACATCAAAACCATCTGGCTTTCTCCTGCCTGCAGACAAGGGCAGGCAAAGCACATTGTGGAGGTTGGCACAAGTGTCTGAACAGTTTCAGTACCTGTTAGTGCTCCTCACATACACTGCTCACACACATTCCCTTTCCCCCTAGTCCAGGACTGCAGGTCATGCTGCAACACACCAGTCTGATGAACAAGGCACAAAAATCCAGAAAGACAAATAAGCATAAATCGAAAAAGAAGAAAAAAAAAAAAAGAAACATGAGTAATCGAAGTGAAATGTGGCCATAGCTCAAAGGAAAATACAAAAAGCAAGGCATTCCCAGGGGCAAATCCCACAGCAGCTGTTTGGCTGCCAGCTTGGATTACAGAGTCCTCCAGGGCTGGGGATTTTGACCATGACCATCGTTTATTCTGAGGATACCAGCGTGGTCTACAAAAGGCTCTATGTTGCAATGCAGAGAATTGTCTGGTAAATCAGTGACAGGAGAGCCACGATTCCCAAGTGCCACACAGGGGGCCTAGCAGCTGACTAGTGTGGTTTCAGTTGTAAGTCATGGGCAAAGTATCGCCTCTCTTCTTCGTTTCTTCTTTGCCTGGCTGTCCCCTGCCCCTGCCTCCCCTCAAGACATTCAAAAAGCTCCTCATATATTAGTTACAGAAATTAAAAAATGCAACTTTAAGAAATCCCTTTGCCTTGTCAGCACCAGAGGTTTGCTCAATTTCTCCCCCAAGATCCAAGTCATCAGTGTAGCTGCCAGAATACAAATTCTCACTGTACTTAAGTAAAGCTGTTTGCCCGAATTTGCATGGCACGATTTGCCTTGATGCTGTTAGCCTTGGCTTCAAAGAGGAGAAAGCATCATCCCTGGAAGAGGCGGGTTTGAGGGGGCTCAGTTATACGAGCCCTACACGGGCCTGTGCTGCTGCAGCTGCTCTGTGTAGGCAGCTTCAGGAATAAAAAGAAGCTATGGATGAATCTCTCCCTAAAGGCAGCCAAGGTCTTACTCCACCGCCAGCCACCAGCTCGGCACATGAACATTGGACCAATAAAAGTGGGCTCCAGTAAGTTGTGCCCTCCAAGCGAGTTCCTGCGCATCAGCAAAGCCATTGTGGCTGCTCACACGAGCGTGCCTCGTTAGGGCAGCGGTGAGGGGCTGTGACCCAGCTTCACCCTGGGTGAGCGGGGGGTGGGCCAGTGTGCTTCATCTTGCAGTCAGGGTGAGCCCAGAGACAGCCCAGGTTGTGAGCACAACTCCGGCAATAGGCAGGGGTTTTACCACACTGTCTATTGCATGACTCTTCTGGCCAGGAAAAGAAAATGCAGCATGGAAGACAGAGTTTGTCTAACACCCCTCTTCTCCCCTTTTCCCTGTCTACTCTGAGGCAAAATTAATTCAGAAGAATCCTCCTCCAGTGTTTAATTACTATGTTGTTATTTGTATTGTGATAGCCTCCGTGGGTCCTAGCCACAGTCTTATGCCAGCACACAGACACACCACAGAGGCTTCAGAGACCATCAAGCACGCACAGCAGAAACAAGAAACCTCAGCTGGCAACTAGGGCCCTATCTTGATAGACACTACCCACACACACTGGCCAGGAATAATGCAGCTCGCATGGCTTTATTAAAATATACTGGAAAAAAACAGAAGAGAGAGTAGTTCTTTCCTCAAAGCAAGAGAGCTGCCTGTAATGAAGAGGCCAAGTAAGGCCCACAGGCAGCATTTCTCAAAGGATGGGGTGGCTCCTGAATTGTTAAGTGGATTCTTCCAGACATTGTGAAATATTTGTATCTTGAGGGAAGATTAGTTTTCTTACTGGATAGTCATAACATACACTCTTCCCTAAATACACTCATGAAAGAAGAAAAAGAGCAGCTCTTTATTTGCTGACATTGTCTCACTGTGTCCTTGTCTCTTGCCTTTTATTTAGATTAAAAGCTCTTTACAGCAGAAACCATCTTTCATCTTCTTTACATGGTGTCACACATAAGGGGATATTGTTCATGACTACTGGGAGTGTAATACAAATAATATTTCATGGTTTTGGGCAGACAGAGGTTATCACTACTACAAACTGCAAACAAAAAAAGTTCTGATGAGCTCAGATGAACTCTAGCATAATTTACAATGATGACAGCTAAGTCAGACACAATGAAAATTGAGCGGGGAGGTGAGGAGTGCATTGTGGATATCAAAGAGAGTGAACTGTTTGTTGTTAATAGAAGTCAAAAGCTTCTTAGGGGTCCTTAGGACAGGCAGGAGAAGATACATCCCCCAAAAGATGGTTCATTTGCCTGCTCTACCTTAAGACAGTACAACCTTTCAAGCCCCTGGCAAGCCATATTAACTACTCCATAATCCATCCCCCTCAGGCCTCACAAAACCCAATAAAGTCGTTATTGCCAAAAGGGTGCACTGCACACAGATGTGTTCAGCTATTAATGAGTTTTGCAACTATTTTCTGTCTAGCAGGATAAATGATGAACAGATTGAGTATGCTCTTGGGTTTGACCAGAAAGCTGTCAAAAAGAAAAGAGGAAAAAAAGCTTTCCAGAAAGATAAAGAAAGTGATCAAAGTGCTAGAAAGAATCCTAAAGCAGTGATCTTCCCAAACAAGCTTACACATTTCCAGTACTGATGTGATCATGTGTCTGAACTCTATCACTGAGCCATGTAGTACAAGCACTGAGGTTGTACCTTGATGGTCTGTGTATGGCCTGTCATGGCAAAGGGCTGTATCTCCAATCTACTGCTCTAGCTAGAAAAACAACAGAGTCCCAGGGCTGGCCATGGTGAGGTTTGTATGCCTCCTTCTACACACTTGTTTCAGTTTTATCAATTCTTCTGAAAACTCATTAACTTGCCCTGGCTGCTTAATTGCTATTTGTGATGATACCAGACTGCAGAGTGGATCCACAACTGCACAGTGAATTCGTTACTTCTCTAGGTTAAAACTTTCCTACTGCAGTTTTGAGGACTGGGCAGGACCAAGAAACACTGGTGGCAACTCCTCCATGGCACCATTTAAGACCCTTTTTGAAACAATATTGAATAAACGGAGCTGACTTACTACAATACTGTCTAACAGGAACAAAGAGAAACAAATCAAAATAATTAGAAAAAAAAAAAAAGCTACACTGAAGAAATACACCCAGGGCTTCAGGCCTGCCCTTCAGCGACTTTTGCAACTCACAGGTTTTTTCAGGCCTTGCTCTGTTTTTCCATATGGAGGCTGCCTCCACATGGGAAACAACTGAACTGTTGATTCTGCGGTGCCTCATTGCCCATAGAGCTTTTGCATTGCTGGAGAAGACTCATGGAAACTGCTATTAAATTTAGCTTCTATGTCTTCTTATTGCCTTACACAAGTAGCAGTGCCTGAAGAAAGTGTGAGTCACAGCAGAGGGAAAGCACTGCTTAATGAACACATGCAAATGAAACACAGAAATCCAGAATGGACTTTGTCCACAACTGCTCCCTTCCTCCAATAATTGCACATGAAACACATTTAGAGCAAAGAAAACTGTAAAACATACATCAATGTTTTGAATTTTGTGGTATCTCTAGGAAAAATGATGAACCCCTTCCATAAGAGGGCATCAGTGGGGCTCCAGTTCTGCATGTTGTGGGTGCCAGGTGTGATACTTGCACAGAAATCCTTGCATCTGGACTTCATCTGGAGGCTCTGGCCAGCTGCTGAAAACTACAGAACTGAAAGCAGTTACAATTGCAATACTATTTGTACCTGGTTCAGAATACGTCATTATTACAGGCTATTTTGTGGTCTCTCTTCCTTGTTAGTCCCTTAAGACAGGCTTTACTGAAATTAGGGGTTTTTTTTCCTCTTTGGCTCTCATTTAGGAAAATTGAAGATCACTAAGAGGAGAATTACTGCCAACACTGACCTTTATTTTCACCCAAAGACACAAATCAACTAGGGGTCACAAACACTTTCATTCCCTTTTTCCATCTTTTCTTTCTTCTACCAAATACTTTAATGAAGATGAGCTCAACACTGAACCTGTAAAGAAATGCACATGGGAGAGAAATCAGTCACAATGCTAGTAATTAAATATAACAGCAGTAGAAACATATATTCAAATATTTCGGTTTACAGTATTTGAAGCACAAGTCATTTAACCACCAAAAATGTTAGAAACTACCATCTATCTGAGACTAGGGAACTCCACCAGCAGTATTTCAAAACAACACCAAGCCCACAGGGAACAATTTATAGAGAGGACTTTCTGGCATACAAAGGATAAAAGGCAGTACACAAAGTAGCTTGGTATTTTAAATTTGCAAAAATAGTAGTTGATAGCATTGTTATGACAACAAATGCAAACTGAAAGATGCTGGGAAGAAGGGGCTGGGAAAGGGGAAACAACCCACAAGGCCAGCTGATCCCTTGTGAAAATATCTACTGAATTGCAGCATTTTGGAATTGCTGGTAACACTGTAAACAAAAGCGTACCTTTAAAAAAAGGTGACTGCATGCATAATCCGGTGCTTCTTAAAACTCTCTCATTAGTCGATGGATTCTTGAAAAAGCATTCTTTTTTTATCCAACCGAGTAAAACTATTTGGCCAAACACCAAGCTGTGGTGACGACTTGTGCTCCAGTCCTGTGCTTACGTCACTACTTCAGCTAGAGATGTCATTTTTCAGACTACCATTAGTTACAGCACAGGAACGACTCTCTCGCTTTAAACATCTTTTTCTTGGCTGGGGATACATGTGTAAGCACAATGCCAGGGCCTGGAAGAAAATCTCAGACTCAAGTTCCTCCAGTTGCATCTCAGCAGTTGGGATAGACGGGTGTGATGAGTCACACCAAAGCAAGACAGTGGCACTGCCTCCGGCAGGGAGCGGCTGTCACTGACGGCAGGTGGGGCTCACGGGAGAAGGGCAGAGCTCAACAGCAGCTCCTTCCTCAGAGCCTTCCCGTCTCAGGACAACACACGTTAAAGCAGCCCGTCCAACTGACAGGGACATCAGTAAAGGTGGCTCCTAATCACCCCTACTCCTCCCACCCTGAATATCTTAAATGCCATAATAAAAAGCATCTGCCGTAACGAGAAAAATCACATGAACTTCCCTGGGCTGCTGACACGGCAGAACAGTTCAGCAACAAGCAGCTGTACTGACTCACACGTGAAGCTGACCTCACACTGGCTGTTCAGCCAAGTCAGTTCTCCAAATTCAATGCATCTGAGGAATCTGTGAAATTCTGTTTTGTGTAACAGGGAAAATGATATTTGAGAAGGGCTGGTTTGTGACATTTTCATACAGACATGACTCTTTTCACACCACCTCTTAAAACCACACACAGTCAGTAAGGAGACATTTATTCCATTGCTTCTGTTTTCAAATTTTTGGTACAAAGTTTATTTTCAGAAGTTCTCACATGATCCTTTCTTCTACCAGCATCTTTAGGATTTTTCTATCTCTGATTTATTTTCTTTATCTGTTGAAGCAAAAGCAATAATTGCTACAGAAAGAAATAATGGCAATATTACAAATATTTTACAGCAGCATCCATTCGTTTCTTTGCCTCAAAAAAATAACAAAAATAAATCCAAAGACAAGATCCATACAGCCACAAAGGCTTAGGTTTGTAATATCCAGAAGTATGCTGCGTTCCCATATACGAGTTGTACAAGTCCAGCACAACTTTCCAAGTTTGTGCAGAGCCTGATAAATAAGACACAGAAATATCAGTTACATTATACTGTTTCTAAGAACTTTTACTCTGTAAAATGTTTGGTCACTCAAAGCTATAAGCTTAATCACATATCAAAGAACACAGGCAATAAAGCCCATCTTACTAAAACATATAGTATTAGGCCAAACAAAATATGAGGACAAAATCTAGTGGTCACTGAAGCCTGTTCAAAAAAGGTCTAAAACAGAATGTTTCCATCATGTATCAGAATAAAAACGTACTGTATTAAAATTTGAATTTTTTTTTTTTTACAAGCTGTCTTTTAACCAGTCTTCTATTTACAGTGCAGAACTGCCAACAGCAGTAGTTTAACTTTGGCACAACACTAAGTTCCAATCCTTTTGAGTATTCAAGTCCTGTGTGTGTCCAAAAATTTTCTTGGTTTCACGAAAGATTAGGCCCATTCACAGTTAACCAGTTATCTTGAAATTTTTCAAGAACTGCTTCCCCTTCACCACATTGGGCAGCTACAAAGGAAAGACATTGTAAGCTATTGCATCATTCAAAAGAAACTCTTCATTCTAAACAGTGACAGTATTGTTGCTTCCTTTAATATCACGTACACCAGACAGATCACACAGACGGCTACATACTGGACACCTTTCTAAAAACCTTGCTGGTCGTTAGTGAATCATCCTCCTCATACTTCAAATACATAACAATGCATTAACTTAATTTCATTTCACATGTCAAACAGGACATTTAAATATATTGCAATATATTATAGAAAATTGCAAAGCGCCATCATTTCTGTAAACGAGACTGACACCTGTTAACTCTCCTGTGCACATGAAGAGCAGTACCTAGTGCCACATTTTCTATACAATATAAAGCCTTCCCAGGTAGGGCAACTCATTTTAGTGCATTTCTGTACAGACTGTAAGCATACATGCAGATAGCCAACTATGCAGGGTTGGAAATACTTTTGTAAGCTGAAACCGGAAGATGGGGGCAACATTCTGAAATCCCATCAGAGCTCTTGTGGTTGATCATTTCGTAGCACAGATGAAGACTGGACACTTCTATCATTCCAGCAAATTCTTTAGGGACAGTTTCATGGTAGGTATCTAGTATTGAATAAGCATAAGGAAATACTTTCATCAAACGGGACACAAATATTATGTGTCCTAACACATTCTAGGTTATGCACAGTCCAATGCTCACACAGTAACCTTATCTCTAAAATACTTGAGAAAACCCAAAGCATTTTTATGCCACAGTATTTTAACCAAGGATCAGTTACTTTATCCACCACTGTAGTGCTACCTGCTCTAAATAAAAGAAGAAACCAAAGGCCTCATTTCCCAACAAGCATCAAGTTGGAATCAGAGGTCAGTACCATTGCTAACCACAACACAAAGATCAGTGTGCAATCCAGCCAGATCTCTCTGTAATGTCAGATATCTGCAGTGTCAGGGGCTGCCTGCAAGTCAGGGTAAGTTAATGGAGCTGGGGTGAAGTTCCTCTGAGCAACTCCAGGCATGCAGGATGAGCAGGTCTGCATTTTTTGCTGTGCTGACTACAAGTGCCTTGCCCCAGTGCAGACATCAACATGCATCAGACAAATCCCACTTTAATTCATGGAAAGTGCTAGAGGATGCTCAGTTATCCCTCTGCATTTTAAAATGTTGTGTGAGTTAGTTTTGTAATGACTGTTCACTGAAAAGGTGCAAATGCTCTTCACCACAGAAAAAGAAAAATCCCCAAGAACTCCAACCATTAAAACTGGAAATACTGGCTATAACCCACCTGTGCTTCAAAATATCCCTTTTTAGAAGTTGGGAAAAATGCAGAAATTCAAGTTATTGTGTGTTAGTAGCCATTAAAGGGATTTTTCACTTTCTGTTGAAATTCTTATTTCCGAGTATTTTCCTACAGAATTTTAATACATCAGCAAACCTCAAGTAACTTGACCTGGTAAGCCTGTGTCATGCTTCTTGGTAAATTTACTTATCCTAGGATACCACAAACTGGATGGAGAATACAGATGTAACCCAGCACTGTTCATTGTAGGGAACTGAATCTTCTACTAGCCCCTCCCATCTTTAATTTACCCAATCATTCCAGGCATTACAAAAAACTCTCAAAAGTTTTACTGTTCTCTGGTCATTGACACTATCTCTCTATTACTACTGTATGCAAGCAAAATTGTTTTCAAAGAAAAAAATAAATTAAAGAAAATAGCTATATTTCATTGCACTCTATTTTAGTGCCTTCAGGCTAGGGAAGGGATATTTAACACTACAGAAGCTTAAAGATTATCTTCTCTCCTTGGGAGATATGAATATAGACAGGTATTGGACTCAGGTGGAGGACACAAATCGGTACTACCATATTTACAGAAGCAATACTGACATCCAGCCTGAATACACAGTGCTCCGTTAAGTGCAAAAGGGAAAACGCTCCCCACCTTAAACCACAGCCTGGTTACTCAGCAGCCAGAGATCAGTTGTCAGAGTTACTGCTGTGCTCTCATTTCAGAGGAAAACGGAGGAGGAGAATGTCTGCATCTTTGGGCTTTCTGGCCTACAGGGACCGTGTACAGCCATGAATCACTTTGTACGGGATCCAGAAATCCTTTCTTCGCTCTGTAGAGGGGAAGGGAGTGCATTTGCCTGCCTCAAGCATTTCTTGGAGAGCAAAAGAAAATCTGCTTTTGTTCAAGGTGAACATCCACTAGAAAATTATTTCATGTCATGTGTGTACATTGCATGCTTTTCCCAATAATCAAAGTTACAGTCAGTAACTTTGAATTATGAATTATAGCTCATAATGTAATGAAAAAGCAGTTTTCAACATGGTACCAGACGTTAAAAAAGGGCATGGCCTCACTTACCAAAGTGTATTTGAGATAATACATAAATTCTAATAATCAGATACTAGGTATCTTTCTTTGTTGCTTTCAAACAAAGAAGAGATTTCTATGTGCTAAAAAGGAGTGACTGTAAAAATTTCCTCTTTCTGTCAGAACAGAAGAAGTTAAACTTGTTTTGCTCATCAACTTCTAGAAAAGTAAATTCTGCAGGGCAGGTAGAAGTCAGAGCCTTCACGCTTCTGCGTTTTCCCTTCTGTTCACTTCTTACAAGCCAGAACTGTTAGCTCATTCAAACCTCCAGGGGAATATAGGCCTGACTTACTTTTTTCCAACACTAACTTTGGGGTCATTGAGAGGTGATACTAGGAAGGCAGCGCTGTTTAAGATGGAACTGTGCTCCTTCACTGCACTCAGAAGCGAGGGCGAATCATGCCATGAAGCAGGACGATACTGTGATGGTGGATGTCGTCCCTGGTTGTAACACTGCTTTCTGTCTTTCAGCTCTTTTCCCTCTCCATCCTGGCACAAAATTATCTGTATTCTCTCTTTAGCTGAATTCCAGAGACAGCACAACTGGCATCATGAGAGCAGGCAGTCCTGGCAGAAACAAGAGATGCAGAGAAATGCACTAGCTTAGCTCTAAAGGAACTGATGCTCCCAACTGAATTCTGATGTAAGTGGTCCCAATGAAGACTGAGAAACCAGCCATGCAGAGGTAAGATCTAAGCAAGATCAGAGTTTCTTCGTCACAGTGTCGGTGACAACACTGAAGCCTGGCTCATAATGAGCTCAAACCTAAGAGGTGAAGCTCCACAGAAATACAGAAAACATACCACAGGTTCATCTAGACACAGTCCTTACCATGCAGGAAAATCAAGAAAGTCACATGGACACTCACTCCTGGGCAGAGGTATTTTCTTTCCCCTTCCTTTCCCAGGGCCAGTACAACTCAGTCCAAATGGCTTCCAAAACACCTTGCAGGTGTGCATAAACTCTAAGAGGGAGCAAGGCCTGCAGGGATGCACTGCTGATGACCACAGAGGTGCTCGGAATCATAATAAATTAAGACTCTTGCTGATGTGCTTAAGTTCAGGGAGTTTCCTGGATGTGACTGGTAGAATGAGAAGCTGCCATATCCTTTCCACCCAGACCCATTTCTGTTTCTCTCGGTGACTGTACAGTGCCCACAGCAGCCTAAGGGTGGCTGAGATGAATCTGGGCTGAACCACTGTTACCAGTAGCTTTGAGTTCCCACTATCCATGACTACAGATCAGAGATACAACTGACCACAGCACTTTCCAATGCTTCCCCTGTCAGTCTTGGTGCAGGAGGCCTCTGGAAGGAGTTTTCCTCTCTCCCAGTAAGCAGTGCAAATATACACATGCTGTGAATGTGAAACAGACTAGTAATTAAGGGACTCTGTTCAAACAGAAATAACAGTCAGACTACGGGCAATAATGAATGCATACAACTTCTGTCTTCAGGTTGAACCCACCCAGATTTTCCTCATCCTTGGCACAACTGAAAGGCTTAAAATGTGCATGTAGCCCAACATGCTACGTGTAGACTCTGCATCTCTCACTAGCTGATCCACAGAACATGGTTTAATTTGAATGTTATGTCTGCAAAGAGATAATTTTCTCATTGGGCTGTAAATACTGGTATAACCAGTGGAATACATGCAACTCTAATATTATTTACACCAACCAAACATCTGTCCCAGTATGCATAAGCCACTGTCTCTGACCACTCTACTGAAAGAAGGCCTCCAATCCAACTATATTTAGTCTGATAAACAATGTATTTCCTCTTCCTGTGTTTTTCAGACCAGATGTGTTAAGGCCTACCATTGTAGCTGAGTGTTATTTAATAGAACACTGTAAAAGTGGAAAATATCCCAGT
>WAAG01063774.1:275394-365299 GCA_013390105.1 Tichodroma muraria | reverse complement strand
GGCCGGGCCGCGAGGAGGGGCTGCTGGTGGGTCCCTGAGTGCCGAGGGAACGGGCCAATTGTGCGGCCAGGCTGAGGGAAAGGAGCAGGTTGTGGGGCTGGACTGTGAGGGAAGGGGGAGCTGATGGATCGCTCACTGCTGTAGGGTCAGCTGTGAAGCAAGGGGAAGCTGAGGTATCCCTGACTGCTGTAAGGGAAGGAGCTGTTTGTGGGGCCGGGCTGTGAAGCAGAGGACAGCTCCAGGGGTTGAGTTGTGCTGGGAGGGCAGGGATTGCTTGTGGGGTCAGACTGGGAGGGAAGGAGCAGATTGTGGGGCTGAGCTGTGAGGGAAGGGGAAGCTGACGGATCCCTGACTGCTGTGAGGGAAGGAGCAGGTTGTGGGGTCAGGCTGTGAGGGAAGGAACCACTTGTGGGGTCGGGCTGTAGGGAAAGAACTGGTTACGGGGTTGGGCTGTGAGGGAAGGAACCAGTTGTGGGGCCAGGCTGTGAGGGAAGGAGCAGACTACCCAGCACAGGGCCATCTTGATTCCTGGTGATCCCTGCTCCCTCTAATCTAATTTCCTCCCTGTAATTCTCCAGGCCCAGCTGTCACCTCTCCCTGCTCCTGTGCTTATAACCCCAGTTGCTTTAAGTGTCCAAGAAGGGGCAAATACAAGGGACCCAACAGCCACCTGGGAGTGGGGCTGAGAAGTCTGTGATGACCCCACACTCTCTGCATCGGTGGGTGAAGGTCAGTCTGTCCCAGGAAGTCAGGGATAACCAGCACACTTCATACATTTGCCATGTTCCTCCCTCATCTCTGCCTGATTGAATAAAAAACATCTGTAAAACCCACACCAAAGGCAGCCCCGGGAAAAGGCACCTCCCGGCCGCTGGTGAGCAGGCTGTGTACACAGGCAGAATGAATAAGTGTAAAAGGAGCTGTTTATCTGCAGAGCACACCCAGCCCGGACCTGGCTGGACAGACAGACGTCCTCCCACGGCCCCGCAGTGACATCAGCCTGGATATGTGGGGCTGTGGGACCCTCTGTGCTGCCTTATGGTGGCTGTGGCAACCTGAAACCCCTCACAGGGCACCAAAGGAGTTCGTGTGCTCTGGGCACACAGATCTCCTGCTGGGAAGCCTTTCCAGGCCCTCCCTCCTCCTGTGTGTAGTCGCAGGTTACAGGCACTCAACAGTCTTGTGCCAAGGCTTTCCGCAGCTCATCTCCTCCCTCAGGGCGTACCCCGGGATCCATCAGTCTGCACACTGCTCTCCTTGTGCTGCCCTTAGCTTTTGTTTTCCAGGCTAGGCACGCCAATTTGCTCCAGCCTTTTTATTTTGTAAGACGAGCCTGCAGCCTCTTTCATCAGTCTGTGCAGCCCCTATTTAGCTCTGCCAGCAAAACCAAACAAATTAGGAGGAGGAGGAGGAGGGTAAAAGCACCCTGAGGTACAGCAGATTTTACTGAACCCTCTTACCCCCATGGAAAGTGGCCAAAGACTCACGGTTTGAGGCACAACTGGGGCCACCTCGTGTCTGGGGCAGCTCTGGCACCCTTGCCCCAGAGGGACATCACACATGCGACAACTCAGGGTGGAAAAAGCCTTCACTAAGCCTGAGCCCCTCATGCCATGCCGCAGCTTCTGACACGGAGATTTATGTGCCTTGTTTGCAGAGAAGTTAATTTTAAGCACAGCAAAGTTGCTCGCCCAAGGTCACGACGTGAGTAAAAAGGATTCCTGCACCAGGAGCTGAACAAAAGCACCCAGGCACAGCTACAGTACTGCAAGGATTTGTGCTAAGGTACACAAGGTCCCTTGTCATGCCATGGCCAGCAGCAATGCCACAGCACAGATCCATCCCCTGGATCACAGCTACACTGCATAGAGCAGTCTGTAAAATGTAACTGGATGGATATAATTGGAGCGTGGAGAAGAGAAGGCATCGAGGAGACCCCATTACAGCCTTCTAGTACCTTAAGGAGGCTTTAAAAATGGAAGAAGACTTTTTATATGTTAGATAGTGACAAGACAAGGGGCAGTGGTTTTAAACTGACAGAGAGCACGGTTAGATTGAATGTTAGGAAGAAAAATCTTTACTTAGAGGGTGGGGAGGCCCTGGCACAGGGTGCCAGAGCAGCTGTGGCTGCCCCTGGATCCCTGGAAGTGTCCAAGGCCAGGCTGGACGGGGCTTGGAGCAGCCTGGGACAGTGGAAGGTGTCCCTGTCCTTGGCAGGGGATGGGGTGAGACGTCTTTAAGTTCCCAAGCCAGTCTGTTATTCTATAACTCAATGTATTCAATGCCTGCAGTGCCAGGGCACCCATCATTCCCCCGGTGATGCTGGATTCAGGAGGATTTTACTCATTGCAGTCAAAAGGCATATTTACATTCCTGCCTCCCTGGTCACCCGTGCCTGTGTCCCGGAGTCATTCCTCTTATCTACTTGTGTGAGGAGTCATTGGAGTTAAAACTCAGAGCAGTTTAAAAAAAAAAGTAAGCTAAGGATGTTTGGTAAACTGCCACGATTTGCTTTCTGGTATTTTTGACTATTGTTTTGGTTTTTAAAAAAAATTGTTTTGAAGAGTTTTGTTGTGGTGGTGGGAAATCTCACTTCCTCTGCAATCTGCATGCTCTCCTTTCCTCATTTTCCCTTTATTAAAAGGGAAATTCAAAAAGAGAAAAGAAAAACAAATGCCAAGAGAAGCTTTAGAATAAAATTTTCCTTTCAGACAACACCACATTCCTCTAATTTGAAGGAGCATGAAATTTTCTGACAAAGAATATAGTAGTTATTAAAAGGAAAAAAAATTATCAGTACCCCCCCTCAGCAGCACCTGTGCTGTGCTTTGCCAGCAGCACAGACGGGGTTCAAGCACAGGAAGGGCAGCCGTGAGTGGTGTCACATATGGGCAAAATGTGCCCACGGAGGGCTCAGCTGTGGCTGAAGTGCAAGACACACAAGACTCCATCATTAAGTCACAGACATTGCTTGTGACTCGAATTTGCTCCTCTCTTGTCTTCCCAGGAGTTTCCAGCTGCGCGTGCTGACACGGAGGAGGCACAGCCCCACCTGACCGTGCCTCAGTTTCCCCCGCGCTGGGGCTGAGCAGAGCGAGGGAGCCGGGACTGCTCAGGGAGAGGCACCGCGGAAATGCCTGCGCGTAGCAGGGCCGGGAGCGCGGCTGGGTGAGGCGGCAGCACGTTCCCCTGGGGCACTTTGTATCTCGCCAGGTCATTTCCACCTGCTCCGGGGTTTGTGCCTGCAGGGGAGAGGGGCGAGCCCGGCAGGTGCTGCCCGGCACCGCGGGGACAACCAGAGCCTCTCCTGCTCTCTTACTACAAGATGAGTCTCTCCGCCCTCAAATTCTCTTGCTTTTGCCTTTCCAACCTCTCCCCTGTCCTGGGATTGGCGAGGGCGTGACTTGCGTGGGCGCACCACACCCCATAAGGGCAGGCCCCGCAGTGGCTGTGATGGAGGGGGGAGGTAAAGCAGCAGAGTTTTGTGGAAGTTGGCCTTAGGTTTCTTAGGAGTCCCTTGAACTAAAATACACAGATGTGAACTGCCAAGGAGGGCTCCCTGTGCTACCTACACCACTGACAGCCGTTCTGTATTCCTGTGTACGTAAAATCCATTACCCTGATATATTTATATTACACTTAGGTTTATTACCTTTCTAAATAATTTCCCTGCTTCACTCAGTGCCTCACCTCTTCTCAGCTGATTTGCTGGTGGGTAAACTACGTCATCTGATACCAACAGCAACAACAATTACTCATTTGTTTCAGGCTGACACCCTCCAGCAGTTCAGGCAGAGGTGGTACCGTTCAGCCACACCTCCTTGCGCGCCGTCTCTCTCCTCGCAGGAGGCCACGGCCAAAGTCCCCTGTCCCCCTTCTGAGGGCTCATCTGTGAGGCAGCTCCTAGGCAGCTTCCCCAGGGGTAGCACTGGATGTCCCACCAGTGGTGTACAAACCTCTGGCGTCAACATGTGATAGAATTATAGACTGGTTTGGGTTGGGAGGGGCATTAAAAACCATCTCTTTCCTCCCCCTGCCATGTGCATGGACACCTTTCTCCAGACCAGGTTGCTCCAAGCCCCATTCAGCCTGGCCTTGGACACTTCCAGGGATGGGGCAGCCACAGCTGCTCTGGGCAGCTCTGGCACCATATCCTGGGACTCGGCAGCAGCTCCCACTGCTCCTGGAACTCTGCCTGCCTATTGGTCTCACCAAGCCTCCTAGACACGAGGGCCACCAGCCCCACCACAGCTCATCTCCTGGGAGGGTGAGAGGAGAGCAGGAAGCGATCAGAAACCACCCACAGCACAGAGCCAGGAGGCACCACTGCTCAGGGGCTCTGCAGGGAGCCAGGCAGCTGCTTTGGGCTCCATCCCACAGATGCTTCACCAACCTGTACAGCGAGGCGTGCCCCAGGCCTCGCTCAAAGAGTAAGAAAGAGACTGAAACATGAGGGGCTCTAGCAGCATAACAAATAGAGGCTTACCCTCACACTGAGTGCCTGATTTTGGAGTAACTTGGCTGAAACACCACCCCCAGAGGGACTGCCCTTCACCAGGCAAGAGAAACCCTGCCATGCCCCCTGGCTGCTTGTTTCCACTGCTCATCCCCTTTGTGCCAGCATGCACACCTGCTCTTCAGACCAACTTTGACAGCTCCAGCCCTTGCTTCTTATTCTGTTGTTCTCTAATGTTAGAGTCCTTTAGTGCCATATCCTTCTCCTTGTGACAGTGTTTACACCTCGGAATAAAAACACCTCTCAAAGTCTGTGGCAAACGAAACAATCTGAGCTCTTCAAGCCTCTCCCTGCAAAGCATTTTCTCCAGCCCCCATGTTATTGTGCTGGCTTGTGTCTGTGCAAGCCCACGGACTGGCATTTGTGTGTCGACTGAAACGTGAGCTGCAGGAGCAGCCTCCCACATAGAGACACGTGCACCGACAGGAGTAAATGCATTAGAGCTCGTTTATGCCCCTGCACACACAGACACAGACAGGCCCTCTAGCTCACATCTCTGGGGACAGATGAGCACCCCTGGGTAACACTCAGGGTGCTCCTGACCTGGTCCTCCATCCATTAACCCTTATCTCTGGGATTCTTAAAGCAGCTCCTCCTAATCATCCCCTCCAAACCATGGAGAAAGATGAGGGCAGGGAGAGCGAGTCCCCAGCTGAGGCACTGAGGTCCCATGGCCCAGCTGGCACCCATCCCCTTCACATGGGTGCTGTACCTTTGATCAGTTAATGCCCAGCCAGCACCTGGCAAACCTCACTAGAAAATCCTTAGAGAGAGGCAAGGCATTAATTACTAATATTATAATTCTAATTGCACTGCCTGGATTTCTCCTCTCCTTTGCTGGAAGAGTTCCCGTTGCTCAGCGTGGGCCTGGGGAGAAGGATTGGATGGTGGGATGCTTGTCCTCCCTTCCCTGTGGGGTTCAGCATCTGCAGGGATGGCAGCTTGTTTGCACAGCTTACATGGCACGGGAATAGGAGGATTCACTCACTCGACCTCAGTGATCCCAGTGGGACCTTGCCAGAAAAAATTGGAACCACAGGCTGGACTCTCATACTCCAGCACCACTCAAGGATTTTGCATTTCTCCCTCACTGCAAAATGACATTTCATAGAGTCAGGAATATCCTGAATTGGAAGGACTATCAAAGTCCAACTCCCGGCCCTGCACAGGACCACACCAAGAGTCACATCATGTTTATTGGGGGCAGGGAAAGGCAGCAGTTGCTTTTCCACACACAGGAGCAGGTTGAGGTCAAAGGGCCATGGGGTTTCCTCCAGGAAAATGCTGTGCTGTAGGAGCAGGGCAGCCCCATCCCCAGTTGTCTGCCATGCCAAGAGATGGGCAGACAGAGGGTCTGGCAGCACAAGATCACTGACACCACCTGAGGTGCGAGACATTTGAATCCTGTATTTGACCTGGCTCTCATACCTTCCTTCCTTTCACTGCCCAGTTTTTCTACTTCCCTTTTCTCCTGTAACAATATCTCAGCAGGACTGCCCAGGACAGTGATCCACTACAGCCCCAGCCAACAGCTCTTCCCACATTCCTGATGTTCAATCCCATCCCTCCCAGTGGGGAGGTCACCACAGACTCATAATCAGGGAAGGGATATCTCAATAGCCACCCCCAGGCAAGTTCTACAATCACACCTCTTGCAGCACTTTCACCTAAATCCACTGAATTCTTCCCAGAAATGGCTGAGAAGCACTCCTACCTTGTTGGCTGTAGTGGAGACAGCCTGTGACAGAGAGCCAGTGACAACAATGGTGACAGACCACCACTGTCAGCCAGAGGATTGTATCTCTGTGTGGCTCAGCAGCCCCCTGCTAGGATTAATTCGCTCGAGCATCCCAGATGTCCCAATTCTAGCTGATAAAAAGCTGTGGCATGTCCCCTGACCTACATGCCAGGGACAAAAGTCGCAAAGAATTCCCTCAGAAATCCCTCAACTGTCCACGTAACTCAGGAGGAGGAGTCTGGGGACAGGAGATGGGGCACCAAGGGTCACATCAGTGACACAGCTGGAGACCCCTGGGGTGCAGGGTCCCCACAAACACCCCTCCTCCTCTCCCACACCTGGTTGCCTGT
Organism: Tichodroma muraria; assembly: GCA_013390105.1. Lineage (NCBI taxonomy): Eukaryota > Metazoa > Chordata > Aves > Passeriformes > Sittidae > Tichodroma > Tichodroma muraria. The sequence goes on along the minus strand of WAAG01063774.1, from coordinate 358,695 downwards.
GACAGCTCATAGACAATCCCACTCCCTCTCAGCTCACATCTCCTCACCCTACTGATGAGAAAAATACTTCATTTTCCTGCTCGTCACCAGACACTCCATGTGTCCAGAGCAAAATAAAGCAATCCCCAGCATGGAGAAACATGTCCCAACAGCTGCTCCTGCAGGAATGCAGAGACCAGCCCTCTTGGCACATCCTGGAGCAGGATGTCAGAGCCAAACCATGGCTGGTGCAGCAGCAGATGCACCAGAGGAGCAAGGCTCAGGGTGACACTAACCCCCCTCCCCCTCCTGATGCAAGTGGCTCCAGTGGAGTGAACAGCCCAACCGACACCCGGTGACACAGCCAAGGCTCCCCTTCCAAACAAAACCACCCCTTTGTGGTGTAAGGCTACAAGCAGAGCCCTTCCCATACCCAGGGCCTTGGTAAGGGGCAGGGTGGCACCCCAGCAGGGTGACCAGAAAAACACCCCAAGCCAGGCACGCAGGAGAAGGAGTTAATGCCTTAGCCCAAGCTGCTGCTGAAGCAGCGCTCTGGCTCTGCCGGAGGGCACTGTCAGCCACGGCACATTTCTCTCTGTGAAGTAATGCTTTCCAAAGGAGTTTGCTGGCAGGCTGCATCAGAGGGGGATGCTGGGGGAAAAAGCTGGGGGAGCAGAGATGTTCCCCCGACCACAACTTGCTGCTCATCGGGGCTGCCCGGGGATTGTCCCTCACCAGATATTTCCCTTTGCCAAGTCATTATTTGGGTTTCCATGAGCTAATACACCAGACTCAAAGGTCACCGGCCGAGGCCAGCCAGAGCCAGAGCAGTCACGGGGCAGGTGAGTCACACCTGAAAAACCTGCCCTGGCCAGAGCAGGAGGCAGCGCTAAAACATCCTCCACTGCCAGGACAGGAGTGATGCCTTCACCTTCCCTGGCACAGTGCTCCTTGCATGAGGCGAGTCCCTGCCCATGCCAGAACCCCCAGCCCGTGCCACTGCCAGCTGAGCTGGTGGCATGTAAAACAACTGAGTGGAGGTGTTCTCACCCAGTGACCAGGCAGCAATGACACCTATGCAGCCACTTGCTTTGTGGCCCTTGTGCTGGGCCAATTGCCAAAAATCAAACCCAGAGTCCCCAGAGGATGGAGCGGCTTGTGACAGGTTCTAGCAGCAGCCCCTGGGACACTGCTCCTGCCAGCAACCCCCAGCTCTCTGCAGGCAGGAAAACTGCTCATCCCACTTTCACAGGTCCATTGGGGGTGCAGGGTGATGAAATACAGGTGATTTTGTTGTGGCCCAGGGCTGGACCTGGGGGCAAAACCACCCTGGGGAAGCAGCCAGCACCTGTCACCATGGGGACAGTGATGGAAAGAGCCATCATCCTCAGTACTCTGCCAGCCTCCACACCTCCCACACTGGTGGAAGCAGAGCAAGATGAGCTTCTACACGTCCCTGTCCACTCGCCCCACGCTGTCTCTCTGGGGAAATCTGCCAAGGTACCACCACCCAATTTTCCCACTGGGACAGTGGGAGCTGAAGTCACTGTGCCGCCCCAGGGACCTGTCCTGACACAAAATCCCAAAGGAGCTGAGTCCAGCAGTACATCAGGAGCAACAGTGAAGGCCTCCAGCACCCAGGGGAAGTATGAGTCTGCAGCCTGGCAGAAGGAGGTAGAGAAACACCCAGTGGGTGCAGTCAGGAGGGCAGAGCCTGGGAGACCACATACAGACATCCAAGAGGTTCATCAATTAAACTGAAAGCCAAGAGCAGGTCAGCTGGTTCCAACAGCATGAGTCAGAAAACAAAGGAGGACAGAGCAGCAGTGAGGGATGTAGAAGACCCAAACAGACTTTCCCTTCCCCAAATTTTGTGGCAGTGAGAAAACATATACTGAGCACTGAAGAGCTGGTTAACAAGCCTTGGGACCTTGATCTGAGGACAAGGAGGGGAAAGAACTTGGTATGCCTGAATTAATACAGCCAGGACAACTGTTAACAGCATGTTTCAGCTCCCTGAGAGCACATGAGTGAGGTGAGAACATCCCAGGCACAGTGTGGGTCCATCTCCATGGAGCTCACTCCAGGACAAGACAATCACCCCAGCTACACCCCCCAGACTGATTTTATCCCTCAGGGTTGGAGTTTCCTTATAGATCAGCTGCTGCCAAATCTGTCAAACTTTTACTTTCCCTGAACTACAATACCACAATTGTATTTCCCCACCCTCCCTTTATCCTGGGAGCTGAAGATATTATGGAATTAAACCAGTTCTTTTACTAGCGGCTGTTTCCCAACAGGACCCCACCACCTTTGCACACTCCTGCCATGGGCAAATATCACAATCCCAGCCCTATTACAGCTATTTTTACAGAGTCCTTCTAAAACCTGCCTTGCGTTGACATTTCAGCCACTGAAAACACCTGCCCTGATGGGAGTCAAGCTCAACAAATACATTCAATTTGTGTTATTACAGTTACCAGGCTAGAGCAGCACCAGGAGAAATAGCTTCATCTATAAATACAGAAGAAAGAGCTTCATTTGGGTTTGGATCCTCTCTCCACTGGACACCTGCCTGGGTGCAGCTACAGCCCAGCCTCTCCCTCCTTCTCTTGGGCAGGTCTGCTGACATAATTTCACTGCTGGTCTCCCTTGCTGCAACCTAAGCACCTGTAGAAGCTGCAAAGAGCTTAAAGGAGAAAGAGAAAGGCCTTATGGCAAGTGCATCTCATCATCCTCTGCACATCCCATCACAGATATTGCTCCTCAGCAGCTGCAGGACTGAGGAAGAAATTTAATTCCTCACACCCAACACTTGATTTTATCCTGTAGGCCTTTGTACAATCCTCTCTCCCACCCATCAGGGCACAGCAAGGGCCAGGTGCTCCCAGGGGTCCAGGAAGCCAGAAGAGACCTCTCAGCTACAGGGCAGAGTCTCACCAGCAAAGGTTCCCTCTGTTCCCAAGGAACCTATCCATGGAGGGTAGAAGTGTTCATCCAGGAGTCCAGATCATCAGGAAAGTTCCCTACAATAAAAGGCAGGTCTGAAATCAAGCCAGAAGAATCAACCTGCAAGTCAGGATGAGGCTTGGTGAGGGCAGTCAGGGTGAGACAGCCTGGGGATCTTCTGGCAGCTCTGCAGTCCATGGGTTAAGGTCCGAGTGACCAACACAGGAGACCCACACTCCCCAGTAAAAAACAGGGAGTGATGGTTCTGGCAGAGCTTAAATAAACATCTCAGGGCCCATGGGCTGGGATCCAGGTGAGGCTGCTGATGGCCACTAATGCCTGTTGGTGGCCTGACACCCCATGCAGCTCTCAGCCTGTGGCTGGTGGGTGCTTGTGTTGGCTTTCCTGGCCCTGTTCCCCCATCAGTAGGACTGAGGGCTCAAGAGGGTGCTGGGGTGAGCAGAGGGAGCTGCTGCAGGTCATTGAGGTCTTCTTTGATAAGGCTTCTTAGGAACACCTGGGGCAGCTGCCGCCTTTGCAGAACTTTCTCAAGCCAACGACCAAGTGCTGCTGTGATCTCACTCTGCCCATCCCAGTGTGGCTGAGACAAGCAGGGACAGGGGCTGCTCTGCTCTGCACTGTCACAGCCTCTGCCGCCTCCTCTCCCAGGAGCAGGAGGACAGGCCTGGTGGCTCCTCTTACACCCAGGTACAAGCCCCAACTTAACCCAGACTGCTCACCCTGAAGCCATTTGTGCCACACAGACATCCCCCAGACGGTGAGCGCTGTCCCAGAGCACTGCAGTGCTCAGGATTGCTCAGCTTTGCACCATCTAGATTTATTTTCTTTTTACAGCAGCAGCAGCCAGGCCCTGCCATGGTAACGGGCTTTCCTGGAAAGTCTGATTGCTGCATCTTCCCAGCAGTGAGGGAGCAGCAGGTCTCAGGCAGCCTGACCCCTTCCCCAGAGCCCCTGGGAGCAAGCACCAGCTCGGATGTGGAGAGGGATTTAGCAGAAGCAATACAAGAAAAGCCATTGTGCATTGCCAGGTCACTGCTGCACCTCAGCAAGACACTGCTGGCACACAGGTCACCCAAGGTGTCCCTGGGGACCCCCAAACGGCCCACCTGGAGCTCAGGTCAGGCTTATGGGGCTCTTTCATCCCACATTTTTGGGGACAAAACCAAGCTGAGAGCAGCTAGCTGCAAACCCAGCACCATCTGGTGGCCACCCACTTGCCAGCCTGGGGGCCAGGCTCGGGCCAGGAGAGCCACACGGGGCCAGTGGAGTCTGGGGCCAAGGANCCCCCCCCGCATTTCAACAGCAACAAATTGCTGGTAATGAGCCATGTCTCTCAGTGAGCCGAGAGTCTTGAGATCAAAGATGCTCTTAGACAAAACCAAAATATCATCAGTGGCCTTTAAAGGCCAGACTAAGCTCCTGAGGAAAAAAAAATTCAATTTTCTGTAGATTTAATTTGAAACCATTTTAATGCTCATTAAGATAGAGGGACCCAGGCAGATTGTGTGGGCTGGAAGACAGGGAGAGAAAAAAAGGAGTTATTATTGACATTTTAGTTTAGGTCTTTATTCTATCCAGAGCTCCCTACTTCTGGGCAGCAGCTTTGAGTAATGCTATTGTTAGCACTGGAATTGTAATTCCAATGTCCTTTTTATAACTGGCTTGGAAAAAAAAATCCTGAAGGCTTTGACTAAATTCAAAGTAATGGAATTTACAGTGGTTAAAAGAGACTTGAAAATGGAGAAATGTGCAAACCCCTGCGCTGTTGCTTCTTGTCATGGGGTGGCCATGGTGTTCACCCACCCTGGGCAGCCTCTCTGCAGCACCTTCCTGGGGTGCTTGGTGAAGGAAGGGACCCCAGGGGATGCCTGGATGAGGATATGAGGATGTGTCCCAGCTTGATCACCCACTGGAGCCACATCTCAAAGTCTCTTATCCATCTGCTGGGTCACAGCCCTGGGGACAGCTCTTCCTGAGGGGTAATGTGTCCCTCAGCAGCACCCAGCTCAGTTCCTCCAGCCCAGGGCTGGGATGGGGGATGGATACAGCCTCATGGAGTTTTTATCTGCCACTGTCTGTGAGTGCTTGTGTGGAAATAGAAGACTTTTATTTGCCCCGTGGGTGATGGTGGTCCTAGGGGCAGATGGGCATGGTCAGAGCCTAAATCAAAGCAGCTTGATGTTTTGGTTTGCTGGGGTGCTTTTCTCCCCAAAAGTATTGCTGACAGTTCTGGTTGATGCAGGCAAAGGTTCTGTTGCAATCTCCTTCCATCTAACTAACTTGAATTTTGCTTTACAGCAGCATGAAATTATTTGGAGTGTGTTAAACAGATTTATTTTCCTTCACCTCCTAGTATTTCATTGTACTTCTGTCGGGGTGCAAGTAAGCCAAATCAAATCTGGGATCAGATTGTCTTGGCATTATGGCAGCTGCTGGATTTCTGACTATCAAATATCTTTATTAGAGTAAAAACATGTGAGGCAGGAATCCATGTTGTCTATAGCATCTTCTACAGCCACCTGAAGGATGGAGCCACGCAGGGGTCGGTCTCTTCTCCCAGGTAACAAGGATGACAGGAAACAGCCTCAAGCCACCCAGGGGAGATTTAGGTTGGATATTAGGAAAAATTCCCTCACCGAAAGATTGTCCAACTCTGCCCAGGACAGCGGTGGAGTCACCGTCCCTGGAGGGTTTTAAAAGCCGTGTGGATGTGGGGACATGAGGACCTGGGACATGGGTGAGTGGTGGCCTTGGCAGTGGGGTGGGGCAGCAGGTGGCCTGGGAGACGGGGGGACTCGATGATCCAAGCGGATCTTCCAGCACAAATCGGGCGCTGCTCCCTGCGAGCCCTGTCCGCGCCTGCAGAGGGCACCAGTCCCCCAAATGTCCCTGTCACCTCCGGCCCCGGGAGGTGACACCGCCGGGACACCCGGGATGCTCCTGGGGAATCCTCTGGGTGACACCGACCCAGCCACCCAGGGGTGCTCCTGGGGAATCCTCTGGGTGACACCGACCCATCCACCCAGGGGTGCTCCTGGGGAATCCTCTGGGTGACACCGACCCATCCACCCAGGGGTGCTCCTGGGGAATCCTCTGGATGACACCAACCCAGCCACCCAGGGGTGCTCCTTCAGGAAAGCCCAGGATAACGCTGACCCAATGTTGTAGTTTAACCGTGATTGGCCAATATATATTATTGAAACTTGATAAAATAAAATGAATATTTGATAAAACCCATCCACCAGGACACTCCTCCAGGAGAGCCCCGGATAACAGTGGCCCAGCCTCAGCAGCCCCATTCCAGGCTGGATCCCAGCTGGGATCCCAGCACTGCTCCCACCCACTGCAGTCCAGCATAGAGCACCAGGTGATGCTGGCTGCATCTCCCCCCAGCACGGTCCAAGTTTTGGATGGTGATGGGGACACCGTAACCCCTGCCACAGCCTCAAGCCTCAGCCTGATGGCTGGCTCCATCCCCAGCACCTCGCTGAACCAAAAAATCCACCTCCAACAGCGGCAAACACAGCAAAACCATCGGCAAAGCTCTTGTGGGAATGTGCCGTTGTCCTTGTCTCCCCCGTGCTGCGGGCCCTGTGGGTGGGAATCACTTCTGCTTTAGGAAAAAAACAAAGCCCTGACATGTGTTTTCTGGCCCAGTTTGACCTCAAAAAGTACCAGTGAGAAGATCTGTGTTTTGGCAGAGGATGTCATGAACGCCTCCAAACACACAGTGACTCTTGGCACATGGGAACAGGACAGATCCCAGCTCAGAGAAAAGCCCCAGAAGTGGCCTTGGGAAAGCTCCTGGGTTGCCCCTGGATCCTCACTACCCCACCCTGGAGAGGATGGTGCTTGGTTGCAGGGGAACCACAGGGTGAGACCCAGAGACACAAAATGTTTGGATGTCCCACAGTGCTGTGTCCAGCCACAAACGTTCCCACGTTGGGAATGTGAACTCACACGATTCCCAAATTTGACAATGTCTGTCCAGCACAGTGTGACGAAAGCTGAAGTACTTCAGCCACAGGTACAGCCATGGAAGCAAACAGGAGTCTCCCCATTCCAGATTTAGCTCTTTATTGATGTTCCAGCTTCATCCATCAGTTGTTGTCCCAGTGCTCAAATTACCCATTAGATATCTAGAAATGAGAAGAAAACAAGGGAGACTTGTGGTTTTGATGAAAAACGCCAAATATCCCAAACAGCAGCCTCTGTAAGGAAAATCTTTCCTTTTTACAGTGGGGACTGGGTTACATTTATTCTTTAACAGCTCAGAGGCACTGAGGGCTCCTGGTTTCTTGTGGGCTTGTCCATGGCCCTTATTCCCTGTGCCACTGGCAGCACTGTGCCCTGCAGGAGGGACTCAGAGGCCTCCCTCCAGTCCAGCTTGTCACCTGTGTCAGATTCAAGGATAAACATAAAACCAGTTTCAAAACCCACATGACTGCATTGGAGTGGGTGCAATGTCCTCTGTCCACGCTGCTGCTTCCTCTCACCTACAGTGACTCCCTGGTGGTGACTGCAGCTGGGTCACATCCTGTAGGTCAGTCCCAGAGGCCTGACCTGTCTGAGATGTCCCTGGGATTAGAGGGATGTCCCCTGTGCTTGTATCCATCACCCCACAGCTGCATGGTGGAGGGACCCAAAGATCTGGGACTGGAGATGTTGTTAACATCCTGTCAACATGGAAATGCCCTTCCTCAGGGTTTTACTGCATACAGTAGTATGCAGTACATTTACTGCTTTCACTGCATTTACACAGGGTGTGGGTGAGTGGCTTCAGATTGAAGGAGAGTAGGTTTAGATTAGATATTAGGAAGAAACCCTTCCCTGTGAGGGCAGGGAGGCCCTGGCACAGGGTACCCAGAGAAGCTGTGGCTGCCCCTGGATCCCTGCCAGTGTCCAAGGCCAGGCTGGATGGGGCTTGGAGCACCCTGGGATAGTGGAAGGCGTCCCTGCCATGGCAGGGGGTGGAGCTGGATGGGCTTTTAGATCCCTTCCCACCCAAACCCTTCTGTGATTCTATAAATAACTCTATGACCTGCACCTCGTGAAGAGAGCCCAACACAAGGAGCTGCACCACGGCCCTGTGGTTCACCAATGCAGCAGGGGGGGATGTCCCCAGGGTCCCCTCCTGCACCCAAAGGCGTCCCCAGAGGGGAGGGCTGTGCTGGCTGTGCCCAGGGCCGGGCTGGCTGTGCTGACTCAGCAGCACACACCCTGTGTAAACGCCCGCCAGCTGCTGCCCGGGCCACTGTTTGCTCAGCCTGCACTGCTCTGTTTGCCTTTGGGATCACGATGGAAGGAGATGGCCTTTGGTCCAGAAAATGAGGCAAGGCAGCTCCAGGCACCGATCCCTTCCCACCTCCAGCATCTACACTCCTCCAGATCCTGCCCAGGCTGCTCAGTAGCTGCAAGCCACCAGCACCACCTAAATTAAAACTTCCACAGAGCTCTAGGAGCTACAGAAAAATGCACTCGCCACAGCATAACCCAGCTGCCACGCAGCCAGGAAAATTATTTATTATCATTTCCTTGTGACAGAGATATAGAAAAAAAGGCACCCACCCTCCACAGGTGCAAACAGCAGCAGCTGCAGCGTCCACGTTGGGATCTATGTACATCACAGTGTAAAGTCCATCGGGGGAAAAAAATTCAACACAAGTTTAAAAAAAAATAAACCTCACAACCTTGAACAAAGAATCAGAAAAAACAAAGTGGTTGAGAAAATAGGTTGGGCCCCTCCCTCCTGCTATAAAATACGTATTTCTAAGGCGACGTTTCACAAGACCAGAAGCGAGGTTCCTAAAGAGTCTGAGCTTGCAGCCGAAGACATCATACAGGCACAAATCCCACGTGAGAAGCTACTGTAGGGACGAGAACCTCCACCCACCCTGCGGCCTCAGTGGTCAGCATAGTCCTTGGTCTCCACCCCGGTCTCATTGAGCACCGTCGTCCTCATGATGGCCTCGGTGACCGCGTAGGGGTCGCAGTTGGCCGCCGGCCGCCGGTCCTCGAAGTAGCCGTAGCCATCCTGGCCCACCTGGCGCGGGATGCGGATGCTGGCACCTCGGTTGGCCACGCCGGCGGAGAACTCGAAGATGTTGGAAGTCTCATGGTGGCCGGTGAGGCGCCGGGAGTTGTCCCTGCCGCCCCGCGGGTCGTACACGCAGATGTGGTAATCGTGCCGCTTGCTCAGCTTCTCGATGGCAGCTTCGATGTGCCTGTGGGAGAGGAGAGGGCGTTCAGTAGGTCCTTTGGGGGGTGTCACCCCCTCCTGCTGTGCAGGGACAAGAACAGCCATGGGGACACCCTCATATGATCGGCTGCTCTTAAAATAATGAGCTGGGACCGCCCCAACCCTGCCTGGTGCAGCCACACAGGTAGGGAGACACTTCCATATGGTCCAGGACAACCCCAACCTCCCAGGTACATCTTGGGGATCCCTTGAGGACTCACTTGAGTCCTGAGACTCCCCTTGAGACCCCTCCAGGACTCACTTGAGACCTCCCTCTCTCCGCATCTGCTCGGTGCTGTAGTTGGTGTGACACCCGGCGCCGTTCCAGTTGCCGGTCATCGGTTTGGGGTCCAGAGTGGCCACAACCCCAAAGTCCTCACAGACGCGGTGGAGGATGAACCGAGCCATCCAGAGGTGATCCCCCATCTCAATGCCTTCACACGGGCCCACCTGGAACTCCCACTGGAAGGGGCGAGCAGATGCACAGGTAAGGATGGGCAGGTGGGTGCCTCCCCAGCCACCGCATCCCTGCCACTCCCAGCCTGGGCTGTGGCTGAATGTTACCCTTGGGAATCAGCAACAAGGATGGGGAGCATTGAGTCAAGCAACAGGACAACTTTGCTTGCAAAAAAAAAAAAAAATGCATTTTTGCAAAAAAAATGGGAATAAACTGTTCATCACTACGTAGAGCAAATCAGAGGTTTTTAATCAAAACAGAGGTAAATAAGTACCGTGTCTGACTGAGGCTGGAGCTGCTGTGAGCAGGACCCCCCAGCCCACACTGCAAACAGGGCAGAGGATTATCAGGGAGCCTGTTAGTCCTTCCCAGGGCTGCTCCCTGCCCGGCTGGAGCCAGAGGTGCACCACCCACGGTGACTAAAGATAGGGTGACGTCTTTGCGGCTGCTGGCATGGAAGAGCCCGAGCCCAGGATGCAGAAGGCAGCCAAGACCGACCCTTAAGAATTCGGGGCAAACAGCAGGGTCGGTAAAAGTCCTGCCTGGCTCCGCTGCTGATAAGGCCCCGCTTATCATTGCCACATCAGCAGCAGGAGAGTCAGCGACCTGCGGTAGTCAGTCTGGCCACCTGCCTAATGCAATCAGGGGCTCCCTGCTGCTCACTCCTAGATAAACCTAAATCCTCCCAACTGTTCCCCAAGGCCATGTCCCACCCGAGCTTCCTGGTTCCCAGTTCCAGAGCAGGGCTCAGACCCCGTCACTCCACATGGTGCTCCTGTAGCCTGTCCCAGCTCCTGCTGACCCCTGCATCCCTGCTCCCACCAGGGAGTAACCAGCCCTGCTCTGGCTGCCAGAGCTCAAGCTGAACTGTGCAAGGAGCTCGGGGTGAGTTAAGAGAAAATCAAATGCACATTTCCATTCTAGCAGTGCAACTGCTCCCACCTAAGGATAACCGACGGGAGGAGTCACTGGATTTGGTGTTCCAGAGGAGCACCAGAAGCTGCTGGAGTATTCCAGCCTCACAATAACTCTGTATCCATCACTGGGATTGGGCTGCCTGGGGCCATCCACACGTACCTGGGAGGGCATCACCTCGGCATTGGTGCCACAGATCTTCACCCCCGCATAGAGACAAGCCTTGTAGTGGGACTCCACGATATCACGCCCGTACACCTTATCTGCTCCAACCCCGCAGTAATAGGGGCCTGGAAAGAACAAGGAGTCACTTGGGAACTTTGGAAAAGGAGGGGAAAACTTCGGGGAGCAACAACAGCATCGTAGCATAATCCCACATTCCCAGGTACCTGCTGCCATGGGCAGAGGATTTATGGGAATTAAAATGATGTTTCTCTCCACAGGACATCAAGCCACAGACCCCAGCTCCAGGACTAGCAGTGTGAGCAGTTCATCTGTGCAACCTCAGCCTTATCTGGGCATTTAAATAGTACTTTTAACACATCAGTTGGGAGGTGGCCTCTAGATAAGGAAAGTCTGGTCTGCCCCGGGGCACCACCCTCACCCTCTGAGCACATCAAGGGTCCGAGATTGTTCTGACAACAGCCGGCATTGTTCACGGCTAGAAAATCCAACTCGATGGGGTTTGGTATCTTCCTCATTCAAGCAGGTCAGGCAAAGATCTTCTCCCCGCCTGAGGGAAGGGAGATGTTGCAAGCAGCCGGTCCACACAAAAATCAGGTTGGGAAACCTCTGGCTCTCTCTCAGGAGGCAGCTGAGGAGCTGGCTCGCTGCTGCAGGAGGGCACAACGCTCCATGCCAAGCCCTTTCCCCAACAGCCAAGGGGAGGAGGTTCTTCCAGCCCAGTTCTCCAGCCCTTGCCAAACAAGTCGTGCAGCTGAGCTGTTTGTGCAAGCAGGGTCCGGCGGGAGCGCCGCCGCTCACGTGAGCCACGGGGCTCCAGGTGCTCAAACGGCCCCTACCTGGGGTCATCCCTGACGGCAAAGCTGCACCGAGGCTGGGGATGGGCACTGCCACCACCCAGCACCCCACCAGCAGCGGGGGGGAGCTGAGGGGAGATTTTGGGCCGGGGCAGGGCGGGAGCTCTTACCCTGCGGGCCGGGGAAGCCGTTGTCGGGCCAGCCGTAGGGATGGCCGTTGATGCCCAGCAGTGTGTACTCCTGCTCCATCCCGAACCAGGGGTGGCTGTCCTTCACCAGGTCCATGACTTTCTTGCACGTGTGTCTCAGGTTGGTCTCTGGGAGCAGAGGGGTCCGAGTTAGAGTCGTGCTGTGAGCCAGCACCCACCATGCTCTGCTCCATCCTACTCCAGGACCGAGGCTCTACCTCTGCCAAGTGCTCCCCACACTTTTTCCTTTAGGAAGAAGTTCTTTTCCCTTAAGGAAATCATGAGTGAATCCCCCTTCCTGCTCACCAAATTCCTCCTCGCAGTTACTCCATCACCAGAGCATCAGGCCACAGGTCAAGAGGGTTTAATTACCCTGCTCCCCATACCAGTGCTGATAGTCTATGAACATCCTCCTCTTCTTACTCACTGAGAGACCAGGAGCCTTACCCCAGCCCCATCCTACAGGCATTAAGCAGACCTGGGAGCAGGGACTTCCATCACTCTGTCACCCCCATCCTCTTTCTACCAGCCTCATCTTAATTATCCTTATCTTTCTGCAGCTCCATGGTTTTGGCTAGCATCCAGACCGGCTGGCTCTGCCTTGGCCTTTTGAGGTGCTCATGGCCTTTTGAGGTGCTCAAGGCAACGGGAGCTTTGCCAAGAGAACACAGATAGCAGAGAATTGTCCTGACACGGGACAACGTGCCAGGCAAGGGTGAGAGCTTGGACCAAGACATCAGCGATAAAGGCTGACAAACTGCTGTGAGAGGGACAGGCAGGCTCCAGGCTGCACATTCTGCCTTAACTTGCAATAAAACCCCAGAGCAGCTACAGCGAAGCCTGGGGCTGGAGGGAAACAGATAGCGAGCAAGGGTAAGACAATTTCTTCCCCTGAGCCCACACAGCCCTTAAAGTCCATGGAAAGGGCTCTGGGCTGAGCTCTCCGGCCCTGTAGCCCCACGATCAGGGGGCTCTCTTTACAAACTCCTCCAGTGGAGGAGCTGCCGGGCAGGAATCTCAACCAAGACACTTCCCCCACCCGTGTCTGGACGCTGCTGGAGGAGGAATCAGCCCCGTCTTTCACCATCCCTGCCCGCAGCCCCCGCTCTCCCGGCAGAGCCGCACCACCCGCAGATGCCCTCTCCCTCCCCCTCACACCCAGCGGGGCACAGCCCTGCTTGAGCGGCAAATATCCGGTTATTTGCGGGCCAATAACCCTTCCGGGAGCCCCTCAGCGCGTCCCTGCAAGCAGGCTCCTTTTCCTGTGTCTGGGGCTTTATCAGAGGGACAAGACGGACTGCAGGCTCCTGCGACTGCAGGCTCGGTGATAAGACCGAGAGCCGCGCGTTCTGGGGCTGTTTGCAAAAGGTCACTCTGAGCGAGCACACGCCGCCTCAGCATGTTCTCCTTCCTTTTCTGCAGCTTCCCACCAGCGAGAAGAGCAACCACAGCCCCGGCACATTAAACCCTCTCCCCCCTCCAGCTCCTGCTCCCGCCGGGGCTGGGCGAGCTCGGTCTCAGGAGCCGGAGGCGCCTTTGGGGAGTACCGTGACTGAACTCCACGTCTCGCCGCTCTTCTACTCGCCCTGTGCCACTAAATCGGGTTCTGCAAACAGCCACCGCCACCAGCGCTTGGATTTCGGAGCCTCGGACCAAATGCTCGGCGCTCAGCTGCGCCCCAGGGCCAGCGCTCGGGAGCAAGCGGCCCCTGGGGGAGGTGACACCCTAAATAATAACGGGGTGACCCTCGGGAGCTGGGGGTGCTCACCTGCGGGTTTCCTGTTGTACTTCAGCACTTCGCAGAGCACCAGCTTGTTGGGGTCCAGGCAAAAAGGGTCCCTGAACATGCAGACCGGCACCAGGAACATGTCACTGTTGGAGCCCTCAGCCTGTGCCGTGCTGGAGCCATCGAAATTCCACTCGGGGACATCTGCGAGGCAGGAGGAGGATGGAGGTGGGAGTGAGGCTGGGAAAAGGCCCACATACGGATTGTGCCAAGTGCTGGTGGCTCAGATCCAGAATGGAGCACCCAAAGGCGCTGAGTTCCGTGGGGTGTCAGCCACGAAGGTTTTCTTGCACATCCCCGGAGCCCATCACTGAGCATCACTGTGCTCACCCCCCAGCACCATCAGGCACGGGCAGGATCAGTCCCAGCCACTCCCCCTTCCTCTGCCAAACCCCATCCAGATGCCGACACGTCTCCATGCCTGTTTTCCTGGTGGAAAGGGGCGAGGAACTCATCCTCCCCTGCCCACCCAGCACTAATAGCAGAGATTAGCGGCTTAAGCAAACCGCAGGGACGCAGGTTGGATATTTACTTTGCTGCTTGCTGCAACCCCACCAGACAGCTGCAGCAGGTGTCACTGGTGCCACGCAACCAGGGCGAGCCCGTCCCAGCTCCCACCTCCCGAAGCACCCCAGAACTTTTCCCAGGCGATGCTAAGGGCCCTCCACCACACCGGACGGACGAGCAGCCGCGTTACCTTCGATGCTCTTGGGCTCCTTATCGAGGGTCCTGCTCTTGCAGCGCACGCCCTCGCCGCTGCCGTCGATCCAGACGTAGGTGACCTGAACCCTCCCATCCTGGGGCAGCCTCATGTACTGCTCCCGCACCAGCTTGTTCAGCCTGGAGCTATGCGACACCGACATGGCGACGGCCCTGCGAGGGCGCACAGGTGAGTGCCCCATCACCCCCGGCCCCTCTCCCCACGGGTATTTTACAAACCAACCTCCCAGCCCGTAACAAGCCACCCCAACTCCCCCTCCCCGGCTGCCTCCTCCAGCGGGACTCGAACCCGCCATCCCCGCGCTCACCGGACCCAGCGCTGCCCGCGCCCGCTCCGCCCGCGCTTTAAAGGCGCCAGCGGTCGGGGGTGGCGCGGCGGCGGCTCCGCCCCGGGGCAGCAGCGCCGGGGCCCCGGCCCCCACCTCCGGGACACCCGCTGAGGACGTTTAGTATTGTTTTCTTTTCTTATTAAAATATTACTTATTAAAAACGACAGCTATCGCAGGGCTAAAGCATCGCTTTATTTAAAAAGTAGTGAGTTATTTGCTGAATAACTTATTGTTTATTAAAAAAGAGCAGGTGTTACTCACTGAAAACTATATATACCCCCTCCCTGCGTGTGGCATCCCTTTTGGCCCCTTGTTTGTGTAGGGCTGCCCTCGGACACGTGTGCAGGTGTTTTTCTCCCAGCGCTGCTGAGCTGCTGTCGGGAGAGGGGAGCTGGGGAGGCTGCTGGGTTGTGCTCCCCCCGCACCCCAAAAGCCTGGCTGGGACCATGCCCCGTGGATGTGTGATGGAATGGATCTGGGTGCCTGAGTGGTCCTGGGGACATCAGTGACAACGAGATCCCTGGGGACAGGGACAGCCAGATTCCCGAGGACAGGGGCAGGCAGATGCCTGGCAGCCTTACCACTACCTCTCTCCCTCCATCCTACCCTATATCCATCCATCCACACCCAGGAATGACTCCTTCCCACCCGGCTTTAGCCCCCCCGTGGCTGCAGGGCTGGGTTTGCCTCCAAGGCGCTTTCCTTCGAAGGGAGGAAAGGTGAGGGCTGCAGGGAGAGCTACTGGAAAAACACTGAAATCTCCTACTTCAGCTCTCCCCATCTATAAACCGCTGAGTTAAAGCAATTTTCAAGCACCAGGGCGTAGTGGATGGAGTCTCTTTAAACCCCCAAACTATCGACGCTCAGTTCATGCTCTGCTGTGATTTACAGTCAGCTAAAAATCCTCAGCCAACAGGTGTGAATTTGAGTCGATTATTTCAATATAGCAGCAATTTCCAGCTATTGAACCGAACGAAGATCCAATTAGGTGAATTAAACGCCTCGCTGCCTTCCCAGTTTTCCATAGATGCTGTGTGAGAGGCTCCCACGTGTCGGAGCAGCCAGACCCCAATCGTGCCAATGCACAACCAGCATGGGCACAGCCCGTGCCGGCGCCTCCGGGGGTTATCTCAAATACTCCCGGATTTTTTTCTGGGAGGAGGACAAGATTCCAANGGTTTCAAGCAGTTTTTCGATGTTACAAAAGGAGAAAAGGCTTTAAGGCATGACTGGGCTCTAAAGCAGTTGGGTTTTTGCTAATTCCCCCGGTTCTTAAGGCAGACTCATGCTTGTGGCTGCCTGACTCACCCCCAGGAATGTTTTTCTGCAAAACACCAGGGCAGCTACAAAAACCACTTCACAGTTGATTGACCCCCACAGGACATCTCCTCCCCGGGCACTGACCCAAGACATCAGCTCTGTTTTTCTTCTGAAGGTGTTTTGGTCCCGCAGGCAGATAAAGAACCGGGAAGAAACCTGAAAGCACTTGGGATTGCACAAGAACCAGGAAATGAGATTGGCAGCGAGAGAAGCAAAACTTAATTAGCAATTTTGGTGACCGGGCGGTGACATCAGTGGCAGCGGGCTGCGGGCGGGCCCGACGTCACCCACGCCACAACTCGTGGGTGCTGCCCCGAGCAGAGCGCCTGGGAAGGAGCTTGGCACCCGGGGATGTGCCCGAGGTCCCTGGAGCAGCGGTGGCAGAGGCACGCAGGTCTGCCCCGTGTCCTTGACGCTGCCCCGGCGACATTCAGGGTCGCCTGCAACTGAAGCTGGGGTGCATCTCGAAAGCAGCCACCTCCCTCTGGGGGTATTTTAGGGACACATCCACGAATGTGGCTGCAAAGCTCAGCATTTCCTCATTCTTGTTTGGAAACCGTCCCAGGGCTGGAGGAAATGCACCCCTGGCTGTGCAGCCCTTTCCCGGAGGCGTTGCAGCACGGGGCCGGCGCCGTGCCGGGGAGGCGTCAGCGGCTCCGCCGGATCCTTGGCTCCCTGCTCCCATCTCCATCTCAATCTCCATCCCGCCGGGGGAGCTGGAGCCCGCGGGACCGGCCTCAGGGCTGGAGAAGCAGCGGCTGATGCTGAGCAGGAAGCACTGAGATGGATCTGCATCCCTTGGGAAGGATCGCAAACCCCACCGAGGAGAGGGGAGCTGCATCCCTCGGAGACAGCAGGACCAGCACTCGTGTGTTCATTGTGATAGGAGGGTTCAGCCAGGACCCTGCGCCTTCCTGACTCAGCTGGGTAGGGCAGAGGCTCATTTTATTCCCAGTGAAAGCTCTGGCTTCCCTCCTGGATGTGCCCACCTGTGCAGAAACACCCCGGAGCCTGAGTGGGCTCAAACCCGGGGATAAATGAAACAAAATCCAGGCTGAGTTAACCCAGTAACCTGGATTGGGAAGCAGAGCTCCTCTGTGAACAGCTGGAATCACTGAGCACCAAAACACCCAAAAGGGGAAGACGGAACAAACACCAATAATCCCTCACCTGGTCAGAGCCCACCTGCCCCAGGAGGGCAAACACGGTGGGTTTGTGGTGTTTGGGGCCAGCAGGGACAACAGCAGCCTGTGGGTGCACAGGCATGGAATCACAGAATTCCTAAGGCTGGAAAAGGTCATCGAGTCCAGCTGTTACTCCAGCACTGCCAAGGCCACCCCTACAGCAGGTCCCCAAGTGCCATGGTACCATCCCTGCCCAAACACCACCCCCGAGGCAGCTTGCCAAATATACAAAATTATTTCATACCAAAAAGGATTTTAGTAAGCAGGAAGAAGTGTTTCTGCCACATAAGGTTGGGCACCTGCTTAGTCAGTTTTTCCTGGGATCAAGCCTTACCCTCACCACAGCCAATTCCAGCCGTTTCTATAGCAACAACCCTGTTACCCCAATAACAGCGAGCACAATTCACACCTGGGTCCTCGAGGCTCTGGAACAACATTTTACCCCAAACAAGCCCACGCTCTCTGCAATCAGCGGGCTCCTGCTGCTCCCCTCCACGGCAGGTACAGTAAATATTAACCACCACGAGGCTCCCGACTCGGGGAATCAGTGACTGGCCCAAGGTCGGCGGGCGGCGGGGCCGAGGGCAGGAAAGGGAGCAGGGGTGTCCTTGGAGAAGTAAAAGGTCACAGATTAAATCTCCAGAGGGCTTTGTGAAGCCCATTCAGAGCTGCATCAGAGGGGTTTCTCCACAGAGAGGACAGCAGGGAGAGAAGCTGATTCTTCTTTGCTGCTGCAGCCTGGACCAACCATCACCTCTGGTGCCATCTGGGATGTCCTCCCAGGGCCCACAGGGATGCAGGATGCAGCAGAGCTGCTCCCCTTCCCAGTGTCTTTTGGGGGGGTGATGGATCAGTCTGGAGACCTGTTCTAGGGAGACCTGGCCAAGCCTTAAATATTTCCAGTTTTTATCTCTCTGACTTCGAGGCCTTGTCAGCCTGAGCATTTTCCAGCCTTGCCAAAATACACCAAAGATATTTTTTGCTTTGATAGGATAGTAATAAATCATTAGGAAATTTTTCAGATTGAAATTTTTCAGTAACACAACATGTTTTACCACAAAGGGGTTAAACATGGACTGATTTACCTCCTGGGGTGACTTTTTACCCCTTCCCCTGGTGCTGCAGCAGGGCAGGGGGCTGGGCCTTGGCTGTCAGATCCCTCCCCACCCTTGCCCAAGAAGGATCATCCCTGGGCACAAAGCAGGGATATTGGGATGAAGAGTTTGGGTTTCACTCTAATCATCCTGCAGGATTCAGGACGCTGCTCAGAACTGAGGAAGTTTCTCCCTGGTGGTTAAACCCCCAAAGCACCTCCCAGAGCCCTGGAGCACGGAGCCCCCAGGGAGAGCATTCCCTCTCCCCAGGTTCGGTGTGAACAACCCGGGCTGGTTTTTGTCCTGCCAAACAGTTTGGTGTGGAGATTAGAGGGAAGGCAAAGAGCAGGAGCGGCAGGAGGAGCCCGGCACAAACACCATAAAGGGATTAGAGGGGCTGGGGACAGAGCAGGTGGGAATTTTCCTGCGTGCACTGCGCTGGAAGAGGCGCCTTCTTCCAGCTGAGGAAACCAGGGGGATGCTGTGGGGGAAGGTGGGTGGCCCAGCAGGGCTGCAGGAATGGGCTGGGAATGTGCAGGGTGCTGGGATGTGGCAGGAGGTGGCCAAGGTGGGCCAGAGCCACACTGAGGGGTCCAGCAGAGACCACCCAGTGCCCAGGGGGGCTGTGCTGGCATTCCCTGTCCCCATCACACACCCACTTTTACACCTTTCCTGCAACACAGCTGAACTGAGAGTTTTCCTTTAGAATTAAAACACATTTCAGCAACAGCAAATCTCCTTAGATTTGCACCCAAACTGCTTTGCCTTCATTTAGATAGTGCTGCCATACCTTTTTCTGTGCACTCACAAATAAATACATCTATATATGACATAGAAATGTGTATATATGCACATACACATCATTGCTCGTGTCATACCTGAATATGCCTGGGAAACCCACAGTCCCGACCCGACCAGCACTCAGTGGCCACAAAAGCACCCAGCACCAACCCTGTAAAACTGAAATCCTTCCACCCAGACAGGATCCCCTGCAGGGATTAGGAACCCATATCCCCTCCAGGGATTCCCTTGCAGCCTCACAGGTCTGTGTGAGCTGCCAGCGCAAGCCAGGCTCCCTCACAGCCCAGAGCTGCATTAGGGCCTGTTTGCAGAAAGCTCTTATAAATCATTTTCACAGAATCACGGAATCAATGAGGTTGGAAAAGACTCTGAGCCTCCTTTTCTCCAGGCTGAACAACATTTTGGAGGTTGTTTTCAGCTTCAGGGGTGTGTGTATGTTTGTAAGGCTAAGGCTGCTCCCCACAGCAGCAGAAAGGCTCAGCAGAGCTGCCCTGAGCATCCTCGTGCAGCCCCTGAGCAGCCCCACTCCTCCAGCCCACAGCCAGAATAAACCCCGGGTGTAAACCCCAAACAGCTTCCCCCGACAGACTTTCATCTGAATTTACTTCGACGTCCTGTGACAGTCACTTCAGGCTGTAGGAAAAGAAACTGGGGAAAAGGAGGAGGCACGTGACACATTCCCAACCTCAGGAAACCAAAGTGAGAGGGGACAATCTCCAGCCAAACAGCTGATTGCCAGGGCAGGAAAAGCAGCACAGGCAGGAGTAGGAGCACAAAACCTATTGGATAAGGCGACCAACTGGGCTGAATTTCACCCAAGCCTTCCCTGGGATCACTCACAGGCAAGAAGGAAAAGCTGCCTGTGGGACACACGCCAGGGCTGCCCCAGCTCACAGGGGAGCAGGCATTGGGGTCGGGGCACCCCAGGGCTTCTTGGGCAACAAAAGAGTCCCGTTTCTCTGTGACCTCTGCAGAGAAGGACCCAGCAGGCTCTGACTCACAGCAGGAACTACTTTCTGATCTCTTCAGAGAGAGAAACCATGAGCTGGAGCTCCCCACACTGGAAGCAGGAGCCCTGTCCCACAGGCTCTCACCAGCTCTTGGCTTCAGGGAGAGGACAAGTGACAGAATGAGAGGAAAGTTGCACCAGGGGAGTTTGAGGTTGGATATTAAGAAAAAAAAATCATTTAAGAGCTTGTAAAGCACTAGCACAGGCTGCCCAAGGAACTGATGGAGTCACCCATCCCTGGAAGTGTTCAAAGAAATGTGTGAATGTGGCACTTGAGGACACGGTTAGTGGTGAACAGTGGTGGTGCTGGGCTGACAGTTGGACTTGATGATCTTAAAGGTCTTCTCCGGCCTTAATGATTCTATAATTCTAATTGCTGCCCTGTGACGTCCTTCCCCAGGCTCCAGCCAGAATCCTGGGATGCAAACCCAGGGAACTTTAACCGGCAGCATTTATTTCAGCAAAACGAAATACCAAAAATCTCGAAGTGCATCGAAGCTCCCATAGCAGCAGAGTGCTCAGAGCAGAGTCTAAACAAGCAGTGAACCACCAAAAAGATTAACTCCCTTTTAATGTCAATGGAATTATCAGCACCCGCAATTGATGCGCCCGGCCAGGCTGCAGCCTCCTCGCCCAGCTGGTTTCCCAGCCTGTATCCTGTTTGGCAACCCCATTTCGCAGCCTTACACAAATGCAAAGCTTTTTCACTTCCCTCCCTGCCCACACGGAGCCCTGGCTGCTGCCAGCAGGGCCTCCAAAGCAGCACCGCTTTGTTTGTCCGAGTCATGAGGGGATTTTTCCAAAGAAAATAGGAGGAGACTCCTCGCTGGTGGTTTTTGTTTTCTCAGTGCTTACCCAAACCCAGTGCTTTCCTCAGCAATGCCATCTCCTTGCAATCACATGATTTCAGGAGCTGGGACTTTTAAAGGGTAAAAAAATGAATTGAGCACTTCCAAGGCAACCTTAGAGCTTGCAGGGTTTGGCCTTTGGTACACAGAACAAGGCTGCCTTGAAGAGGTGCCATGCCTGAGGCCTCTAATGCAGCTGGGTAGGTATTTTAGGGGCAAAAGGTTTGTTTTCTAGGGAAAGCCACCCTACTGCCTGCTCAGGACTCTTCACAAAGAAAAGGTGAGTTCTGGCAGGGTCCTGCAGAGCAGAGCAGCCAGATGTGCTTCAGCACTTTGGGCACTGGGCTTGAACTTCAGAGTCTGTAACTCAATCCAGATCCTACGAAGGTAGAACCAGAAGCTTCCCTTGGTGGGGCTTTAGTGTGAATTTAAATCAAATCAGAGCCCTAGTAAATCCCTTGTTCTGAGTTTAAACACTCTCTAAGCACTTAAGTTTGGCCTTGTTTAATTCCTTTTGCGAGTAGATTTGTCCAAAAGGAATTCCTTTTGCTTTCCAGCAGGACATCCCCATCCATGCTAGTTCCCATCCCTTTCCCAGCTGAGATTAAGCTGCCACAGGTTTGTTTTCCTGCCACAGCAGCAGCTACTCCAGAGTTGCCACCTCACCTGGATGCTCATCCCGAGCTCCCAACACGATCCCCTCGGGACAACACCGAGCCCCAAATCCACTGCCCAAATCTTGGGGTACTCTCCCAGCACTGATTTGGGTGAGCTGCTGGTGCAGCCCCACATCCTCCCCTGCCCCTCATTTGCTGCCCAGCAAGACCAGGGACATTACTGATCCTGTGGATTTACCCCGTCTCAGCAGCCAACCCAAAACATCAAACTGGTGACGTGGGGCTGATGAGCCCTGAGGGACACAGCAGGCACAGGAGCCCCCTCTCCCCCCAGATCTGAGCCTCCAGCCCAACAGTGGGGTCCAACACCCCAGCAAGGCTGGAGACACCCCAACACATCCAGAGCCAGTCCCTGGGAACCCCTTGTGCAGCTGGAGCAGTGGCAGAGTCAGCCTCAATGCCCCCATTGCTGCTCTCTGCAGCCCCATCCCCTTTCCCTGTTTTACTCCCCAGGATGGAGCAAAGCACCCCTCCAGCACCTCTCTCCTCAGCTGCCCAAAATCTGGCAGCCAAGTCCCCTTGCAAGGAACAGCTTTGTCTCTGCTCCCCTCTGACCTGCATCTCCACGGCTGCCGGCTCCTGCACTGCTTCCCGCACAACCAGGGCAGGCTCTCACACCTTACATCACCCCCTCTTCCACCCTCCGGCCTCTCCACGCTGCAAAGTCACTAATTACCCCTTGGTAATGAGCACAAAGAGCTCTGGGACGTCCCTGATGGGCTCAGCCTCATCACAGGTGTCATTTCCCCCATGCCCAAGATGTGGCTGAAGGCAGAGGCTCCGCTGCCCTCTTGGCTCAAGTGACCACGGAACAAGTCAGGAAAAGTCACAAAGGAAAGTCAAATTCACTGTTCTGTGGTACCAGGAGCCTGTTCCAGCTCTGGGCAAACCCTGGGGGTGCTTTCTCTGCCCCTTTTAGCCTGACCCAACCCTTGCACCTGCACACAGCCACTGCACTGAGCCCTCTCCAGGCGCTCCATCCCCTGCTCTGGCTGATGGCACGTGGGGATGCTGGGTGAGCATGGGAGGGCCACAGGTCCCCCCCACAGCACCCAGCCTGGGGCAGCCCCCTCCCCCAGACCCGGGGGCACCCTGTCTCCTCCTTGAGGACTTCAGCTTTTCAGCAGCTCTGGCTGCCTGGAGAGCAGCAGCAGCCAGGGAGCAGGATGGCGCTGGCGCGGTGTCCAGCCCATGGACGCAGATGTCACTGTCACCTCGGGGCACGGGGGATCTCCCCGCTGGTCCCCAGCCAGTGGCACTGTGGGGACAGCCCTGCCCTGACACAGCCTCAGCTGGCAGAGCTGTGTCCCTCTTGGCTTGGGGACAGGGCCACCTCCACAGCTGCGGTGTCTCCCCGTCCCTGGCGCCCGGCCCTGCCCGTGGCAGGGTGGGCAGGAGAAGGACACAGCCCTGATTGAATCAGCCAATACGTGCTCAGGCTGTCCTGGCTTGAGTGAGCCGGGCGGGTGGTGGCACTGAGGGGTGCAGAGGGTCCCTCTGTAGAGAACAGCCCCATGTGCAGACCCAGACCCTCTTCAGCCTCCCAGGGCCGGGCAGGAGGAGCAGGAGGCTGGCCCAGGGGGATGCATGCAGGAGCCAGGGCAGCTCGAGGGAGGCCAGCGTCCCCCATCCCACAGTGGAGGTGTCACTGGACTCCTCGGGGCCCACTGAACCCCCCAGACACCAAAGCACAACAAACCCCAGCCTGAGGGAGGCCGACAGCGCTGGGGACCCCAGGGTGCCCACCCAGAGCCAGGGGAGGTTTGTGGCCCCCCCACAGCCACTCTGGGGTTTGTCTCACCCATCCCAGCCTAGCAGGGAAGGAACCTGTTCTGGGCAGTGCCCTGGGCAGGGGTGAGCGGCCGCCTGTCCCTCACACCTGGCTGGACGTGTTTGTTCACTCCTGACCCAGCTCTGGGCAGGAGGGAGGCAGGGATGGGGGGAAGGTGGGAAGGAAGCAGCCCCTGCCCCAGCAGAGCCAGAGCAGCCCACTGGGAGAGCCCAGGGAAAGAGGCCATAAACCAGGGAATTGTGTTATGCCACCCGTGGGATCTCCAGCCGGGAATGGCATCTCTCCGTCAGCCACAGTGACACTGCCCACAGCATCCTGCTGAGGAAGGGATACCCCATGGCCACCTGTAGGTGCCACCAAGCCTGGGCACAGCAGGTTTTGAGGGAGCCATTTCCAGGATGCTCCCAATCCTGTGAGGCCAGGGCAGAAGGGGAGTCCTGGACAGGAACCTCCTTCTGGTCCCTCACCCAGGTGCCTCCCACTTCCCATCCCTGGTGGCACCACCTGCCTATATCTGGGAGTGGATCTGGAAAAATAACGGGGCCTGGAGCCAGGGACCAGTGTCTGGCTCCAGGCTGTGCTGGGGGCCCTGGGGAAGCTCAGCAACCACCTGGGGCTGCTGCTGGGACAGTGCCAGTCCCCTGGGGCACTGCTGGCTGAGTCCCCACTGCCCCATGGGCACCCTGCGACCCTCTCCCCATCACTCACCTCTGCAGAAAGCCAAAATAACACCACACCTGTCTTTGGCCCTTACCAGGCAGGTCCCGGTGTTCCCAGCGAGGCTCCAGCAGCATCCTGGGGCTGGCCGGGGCTGCCCCCTCCCCACGGCACCTCCCAGCTCCAGCTGTGATCACCTCCCCGTGCCACACCCACACGGCCCCAGCAGCGGGATGGGATCGGCACCCCCAACCCCTGAGCAGAGGGAGAAATCCCTGGCACAGCTCCCCCTCCTCAGGATGGGTGACGATCTTCAGCAGAGGGCAGGGAGGGAAACTGAGGCACAAGGATGAGCCCTTGCCAGCCGGGTGGAGGAGGTGAAGGAGGAGAAACCAGGAGTTTCTCCGGACATCTCCCAGGGACCTGTGTGACAATCTCATGGCAGTGGCTGGCACTGGTTTTCTTGGCTCATCATTTTTTAGCTGGGCTGGGCATGGAGAGGCTGGTGCCCCCCCTTGGGGCAGGGAGGTGCTGGGCCAAATGAACATTGTGATCTTCTGGGGATAAACTGTGGTGCAAAGCAGCCACTGATCCCTCCTTTTCCAGCAGAAATGGACTTGGGATGTTTTTTGCTGGTTTTGGGGGGACTGACGCCAGCTCAGCATGGGGCTGAACACAGGTCAGCGGGGCAGATTTCAATGAATATGGGGGTTTTTAACCAAAACTTGTACCTGGGACATCCAAAGGCACCTTTTCATACAAATCCCTCTTGTAAATATTTATCCTGCTCCCACTTCCATCAGCGAGCAGCCCTGGAGGTGCTGGCAGACTCGAGTGGCCTCTTGCCAGGACAGGAGCTTTTAAAACTGCTTTTGTTTGTGCTCAGAGCAGGAACAGTCACCAAGGTCCTGGTTGGCAGGTCACAGGGGATGTGGCCCTTCAGTTTCCAGCCTCTGCTCCCTGCAAGTCACCCTTGATGACTGACTGGCCTGCAGATTTTCCCACATCCATTTTCCAGCTGTTTTGGGTGCAAAATAAACTTGAAAATGCAGCTCATCCCCTCCAACACTGCAAATCTGATTTGGTGATTTGGAGCCCTCACTCTTGGGGTCTGAGCTGCTGGGGCTGGAAGAACAGAGAGTGAGTGGACTGAAAACTGGGGGAGTGGTTGGGTGGTGATGGGTGGTACAAAATTAGTTGGCAGCCAGTGACTGATTCTGTATCCCAGGGGTCAGTCCTAGAAATCCTGGTTCCAGTCCTGATTAACGTCTTCCTTAATGATCTGGATGATGGGGCAGAATGTCCTTTTGACAATGTTTGCTGTTGGCACCCAACTGGGAGGGGTGGATAATGTGCCAGAGGATCATGGTGCCGCCCAGAGGGACCTGAACAGGCTGGGAATGGGGAGGCAGGAATCTTTCAAAGTTCAACAGGGAGGAAATAAAAAGTTCTGCTTCAGAGGGAGACAAGCACCAGTACATGCTGGATTGGGGACAGAGAAAGGCAGGAAAGAACCTGGGGGTCCTGACAGACACTGACCTGAACATGACCCACCAAAAAAGGTGATGGCACTCTGAGCTGCCAGGTGCTGCCTGAGGGAGGTGATGTTCCATCCTTGGAGATGCTCAAAAGCCAACTGGATGTGACAATCCTCTCTGGCTGGCCCTGCTTGAGGAGGAGTTTGGAATGGGTGGCTTCACAAGGTCCCTTCCACCTCCACAGCTCTGTGGAGGAGGAATAAACCTTTCCCAGGAGCCCCCAGCCAGGGCAGCATCCCGTGAGTGCAGCCAGAGTGGGATGAGTTTTGGCGGGGCACGTCCAGCCCGCTGCGGTGAGGCTTTGCCAGCTCAGCAGCAGGAAGTGCCTTTGCAAGTCACCTCCTAAAAATGTGGGTCAGTGGCCACCGTTCCTGCTGGGCAGGAGGCTCTGGCAGCTCGGGCTGCCCACACACCAGCCTGGCACTGCTGGGATCCCACAGCAACGCTGGGACAGATCCTCAGCCCTGCACCCAGGGCTTTCCCCAGCCCTACGTCAGCAGCCTTGACCCTCCTCCCCCGGGAACCACTGGGCTCTGACACCACGGAAAATCTCCCAGTCACTCATTATCGGTATTAAAATGCAAATAGCTAATGTTTCCTGGGCAGGGAGGCTTGTGGGAAAACCAGGGAATGTGCAGAAGGAAGCGTTTGCACCCGTAACTTTCTGCTGAAACCCTGAGCTGTGGCTGCAGGATCTGTTCCTAATTCCCCACCAGCAGTGATAATATGGATTAACCAAGGAATGGTGTGGTCATGCTCCTTACAAGCACACAAATCCATCTCAGAAAGGCATAAGGAAATCACCTTAAAATACTACAAGCTCAAAACCATTTTCCTCAAAGTGAATAGGGACCATATTCCCAAAATTCCTTTAAATCAAACATCTGGAATGGAAGGATTTTACTGGAGTCACTAAATGCTGAGTAACTGCTCAAACTGAGGAGAGACAATAGGGCTTTGGGGATGCTTAGAGTAGGTTTTGGGGTTTAAATGTAGCCTCAGCTACCACTGCTTGCAGGACTGTAGATACGTTTTAATTCCTTGTTATTTGCCATGCCTGGGAACAATTCTGGGTTTCACAGCTGCCTGTCCGAGGGAATCCCTAATGAACAGTTAGTTAAGAATTAAAAGGTGAACGCTGACCTGCAGAAGTGCTTGGTACCAAATCATTAGAGTTATGCTCCCTGGTGGAATGAAAAGGGATTATCCTGATTCGGTTCCTGCCCATCTCTTGCTCAGCTGAATTTTGAAGTATGAGGCTTCATCTGTTTGCCGGGCACTTTAGCAAATGTGGGCACAGGGACAAAAACAACTTTTTCCACAGATATATACAAATGTCCTCTTATTTATGCATCAAATCACTAACCCAGAAGTATTTCCTCCTCTAAGTTAGAGCCCAGATCCGAGGTGCAGTTTGCTGGCAACAGGATTTATCTAACAAGAGTGTTCTGACAGCAGGGAACATCACCTTTCCTCTGAGCTTGCCAGGTGCATGAGAGACACAAACTCAATTAAGCTTCACAGGAACCCCAGTGAAGCAGGCAGGTGGGATTAATCAAGGAATTAATTAGTACAGAGAAGCCAAGTTAGAAAACAAGTCTGCCAGTCACTTCTGCCCTGGCCTTGATACCGGGTTCTAGGATAAACAGGTTATTTGTAGGGTTACAATAGAGCAGACCCCAAACCCAAAATGGGGTACTAGGCACAAAAACCTTGATGAAAATCCCAACAACTGCCCAGCTCCTCTTGGGAGATGAGGAATTGCTTCCTCTCATCCTTTCATAGCAGCTCTCACTGCAGCATTTTCCAGAAACCCAGAGAAAATCCAGGTCTCTGTGCCCAGCTTTGCTGATGCAAAAAGCAAATCCCAGTTTCTCTGTTAACTGCAGGTTTTCTATTGAAAGAGGCAAGATGGAAAGGGGAAGGACAATTCAGACCTATTTGAGGGATGGAGAAGTGAAACATGGATCCTGTGTCATGCTCACTGGTTGAGTTGACAGCAAATCCTAAAAATAAACCCTGACTTCCAAGCTGTTGCCTTACCTAGGGAGCTTTTCCTCTCTCTATCTCCTGTTCTAGTCCTCATTTCATTCCATTCTTTCCCACAGTTTGGATCACTATAACATGAGCTGCTCTGGGTGGCCAAGGGACAACCAGGGGTCTGGACATGGGTTATTTTCCCTTGTGTTGGGGTACTGGATTCAGACCTGCACAGCCCCTGCTCCTGATGGTAGAGAAAAAACACAAAATATTCACAGACAGGAGATTCATGGCAAATTTTGCTGGACTTTCCCATTATTTATGATTTTTATTGCAAATTCTTCCTTTGCTTAGCCCTTGCATCTAATGAGGTCTGGGTCTTTAGCAGTGTAAAAATTCCCACATTTGGGAGATCCAGCCACCAGTACAGGCAGGAGAGGTGCCTGGTCAGAGCTTCCTTACGGCCCAGGTAGTCCCTGCCCACAGGAACAACCCCTCAGTAGCACTGGAGGAACAGAGAGAAAACCTGGAGTCCTGCAGCGCTGCTGGGACAGAGCAGGAGGAGGAAGCTCGGGGTCTGGATCTCCATCAGCTGCCCCACAGGATCTCCCAGGTATGTCTGGGCTTGATCCTGGGCCTTTCACACTCAGTCAGTGCCCAGCACGTGTGAAATGAGGCAGCAAAGCTCCTCGGGGTTGTCATCAGCAAACACATAAAGCAGGGGATCTGGGGGGCAGCGGCAGTCTCAGGGCTCCAGCTCACGCTGAAGGCAAAGCCTCAGTGCAAGAGGTGGCAGGACATGGCCCAGGACTCCACCAGGACACCAGAGGGCCTGCAGGAGGTCACAGCAGACAGGAGAAACCACCAGGAACGTATTCGTCATCTGCAGCAGCTTTTCCAAAGATCCTTGATCCCCAGGATTTGTGGCCAAAAGCTGGTTACTCTGGATTCTGCCTCCACAGGACACCTGGCAGGTGCAAGGGGCCAAATCTTGCTTTTCACATGCAAATAAACGACCCTGTGGGAGTCAGTGTCAAACCTGCTGTGCTCAGCTTGACATCAGAGAATCATGGAATATCCTGAGCTGGGAGGGACCCCCAGGATCACCCAGTGCAGCCCCTGGCCCTGCCCAGCCACCCCACCAACCCCCTCTGGGCACCCCTGGCAGCGCTGTCCTGGAGCTCCTGGAGCTCTGGCAGCCTCGGGGCCGTGCCCATTCCCTGATTCCCATTCCCATGGCCCTGATTCCAGCCTGAGCCTGCCCTGGCCCAGCTCCAGCCATTCCCTGGGTGCTGTTCCTGTACCAGAGATCAGTGCCTGCCCTTCCTCTTCCTCTCATGAGGAAATTGTAACTGTGATGAGTCTCCCCTCAGTGTTCTCCTCTCCAGCTGGACAGATCAAGTGCCCTCAGCTGCTCCTCATAAAGTTCCCCTCAAGGCCCTTCACCACATTCATTGCCCTCATTTGGACACTCTCTGATGGCTCAACATCTTTCTTATAATATTTGAGTATCTCTCTCATCTTGTGGTTCCCCAAACTGCCCCCAGCACTGGAGGTGAGGCCGCCCTGCCCCAGAGCACAAGGACAGTGCCACAAAGGAAGGGGCTGCACAGGAAATGTTCACCACCACGCAGTGCTGAGGTGGTGAGGATGATGGAACAGCTGATTCTGCTACTGCTTGGTTCCAAAAGTGTCTGCACCAGCAGCTGGGGGAGGCTGGCTGGGGGCACAGAGTCCTCCCAGGCTGCTCTTTCCATTGAGGACATTTATAGCCCCGAGGCGACCCAGGCTGTGCCAGGCTCCTTTGGCAGCAGGACAGTGGGTGAGGAATGAGGCTGTCACAGTGGCAGCACCAGCTCTGCTGGCAGGGACCCGGCTGTCCCTTTTTGGGAAGCAGATTTTCAGCCCATTCACCAGCTGTGAAACACCTCCCTGGCCACTTGTCAGCCTCACATTCATCTGTGGCTGATCCTGAAATCACATTGTGGTTACGCTTAAGCACTTGGATTTGCACCCTGGCTCTTGTGCCCATGGCTGCTCACTGTGGCTCTGGGCTGTGACCGTGGCACATCCCAGCATCTCCCCAAAAGGCTCAGGGCCACTGTGGGATAAGGGCTCTGTGTGATGATGCTCTCAGCCTGCCCTGCACCACATCCCAGGGGATGAGGCACGGATTCCCGGGAGGAAACAGCCTGAGGGCATTTTCACACCCGTGTGTTTTCAGGCAGAGGCGCCTTTGCTCTCTCTTGGTTTGGTCGGCCAGAGATAGCTAAAATGAACCTGCCCTCCCTTGTGCTCCCGGCCGTGGTGACAGAAGGTGGCTTGAACAGCTCAGGAGGTGCTGAGAACCACTTTGTCCTCAGCAGGGCTCCCTGAAGCCTGGCTGAAGCAGGGTGGCATTTCCTCAGTGTAGCCTTTAACCCCCATTTTGGTAAATTTGGGAGTCTAACCCAGAGACTCAAGGAATGCTGATTATTACTTGCTAAGGACAGTGGCTGGCTCCTAACACAGGCAGGGCTATGGCAGCCTTTAACCCTTTGCTTTCCTCTGTCTTTCACTGCCCTTCCCAAAAAGTGAACCTTTCAAAATCAAGGGCTTTTTGATAATGTTTTGTTGCTGCCTTCTGACACAACCATCCACAAAGCTGCATAATCCCATCCCACAGCAGAGAGCTGGCAACAAGTGGGTCCTTTCTTTTCTACTCAAAACTGTGACAGCAACCAGCTCAAGGTGACAAAAATCCCCAAGGTCATGGGCTGTATTTCTCCCCCAGTAGCCATAGCCTGGCTTCAACGCTTACTCTGTAGAAAGCAAGCTTTAATATATGCAATGATTTCTTAATGAAAGAGGCAGAGGATCTATACTCTGAGCAAGAGGAAGAATTTTGCGTGGTAAGAAGAAAATACCTAGGAATTACCACAGAATTTGAAATGGGATTTAACTTAACAAGGCAAAGCAGAAAAAAAATTTTAAAAATTAGGTTTTGTTTAACTTGGAGGGGAATCACACAAACTGTTAGCCACAAACTTGCTTGGAGAGCAGCAGTAGGAGTACCACATCCCTGGGAGTATCCAAGGCCAGGCTGGATGGGGCTTGAAGCCACCTGGGATAGTGGAAGGTGTCCCTGCCCATGGCAGGGGGTGGGACAGGAGCTTTAAAGCCCCTTCCAACCCAAACCAGTCTGGGATTCTGTGATTTTATCACAGAATTCTGTGATAATCAGAGCTGATCTGGATGTGAAGGGGAGGAATCAGGACCCACATCCAGCCCTCCAGCTCCGAGCATGACAGGGATTTTCTCACCCTTTATGTAAAAAACCCTTCACCTGCTGCAGCCCTTACAAACCCCAGGGGCATTGGGGTGACACCCATGGAAAGCTTTGCCTTTAGAAATAATTCCTGTTAAGGCAGAATAGGAATAAAGCACTACCCAGAGCCCCGGGGGACACTTACCCCGTCCTCCCACGAGGGCCAGGCTGTAGTGCAGCCACGGGCAGAGCAGCAGAAGCTCCTTCAGACTCCCCAGGCAAGAAGTGATGGGCAGGAGGAGGCTCTGGGGGCCCCCAGCTGTGCAGTGGATGGGAGATTTCAGCAGTGAAACTCCAGCAGCTCAGACAACTGCAGGCAGCAAAAGCAGCAGCTGGTTTACCAGAACAGCTGGTTTTTCCTCAAAATCCCTCAAAAGAATCCCCCAAAAGCAGGAGCCTCCGGGCTTGGAGACGCCGTGAGTCAGGCACAGTTGAGGAGGGAGGCGAAGGGGTGGTTTGGCCCCTCTGAGAGCAGGGTCCAGCCACAGCAGGAAACATCGAGGGGTGCAGAGCTCAGCAGGGCTGGGCTGACCTCACTTCCCAAAC
Source organism: Tichodroma muraria (assembly GCA_013390105.1). Lineage (NCBI taxonomy): Eukaryota > Metazoa > Chordata > Aves > Passeriformes > Sittidae > Tichodroma > Tichodroma muraria. Next base: position 327,380 of record WAAG01063774.1, on the reverse strand, counting down.
TGCTGGGCTGACATCACTTCCCCACCTGCAGAAGCAGCAGCAGGTGAGCGTGCACAGCAGCTCTGCCAGGTGAGCTGGGCAGTCAGGGCTGCCAGGTGCTGCAGACACCCATAAATGTGAGCAGCTGCAGCCTCGAGGGCAGAATTTGACACCAATAGGGGGTTGCAGCTCCCTGGCTTGACCTCAGCTGCAGCACTGAAATCCAGCAGGTGTGGGTGCAATGGGGCCCAGTACAAGCTGCAGGGTGGTGGGATCATAAGCTGTGGATGCAGAGATGTGTCTCCAGGTCACACCAAATGCCCCAAACAAGCACCATAAGGTCGGTCAGAAAATGGGAATTTCTGAAAGTGTCTTCCTAGGCAAAAGGAAATCTCAAGGGGATTTTGCTGAGATGTTCAGAAGATGATCTCCAGCGTGTGGACTCCAGCAGATCCAAGCCCAGCCAGTGAAACTGTCTCCACCTTCATTTACACCAAGTCTTTGCTCTTTAAGGCATCCACAGCTGAGGTTAAAAGCCCAGAGAGTGAAATCCTGATGCTCCATCCTGATGAACTCCTTGGGACCTGATAGAAACAGGCCCTGCAGGAAGGTTAATCCATGCATGGTCCAAACTTGATGATTTAAAGCCTCCCTGAGCTCTCCTGTGAGCAGCTCCAGGGTGACTGGGGCTTTCACTGACTCACTGTGAAAGGGCTGCAAACTGAAATTCAAGCTAAAAAGGAAGTTTCTGACAAAATTGTGGTTTAGGGTGCAGCCCACAGAGTCTATTTCAAGCAGAGCCAACAGCCCCCACAGCCTCGAGCCCCAGCTGAAGCCACTCGAGGTGACTTCCCCCTGTTCCCCTCAGGGGAAGCTGCACAACGTGACCTGGAGCATCCATAAAGTGCTGGGGTTTGGGGTATTTTGGAGCATGTGTCTTCCTTTGGACCAAATAGCTCAGCTCAGTGCAGTGGCTGTGCTGGGTTTGGGTCAGAGGCATTGCTGGTTACAGCACAGCAGGGGGATTCTTGGGAATTCCTGTCCAGAGGCATTCCTTGTACATTATGACATCACAGCACAGCCTTTCCTTGCTGAGGAGTCACCCCCCCTCCTGCACGGGGGGAATGTGTGTCCAGGGGTGCTGAGGGGTGCAGAGCCAGCCCAGAAGCCCTCAGGGGGCTGAAGGTACAGACAGGTGCCCACTGGCCACCCTTGGCTGTGTTCTCCTCACCCTGGGCCATTGGTCAGCCCAAATGCCAAGGGGAAGGTGAGTCCTTACAGGGTCTGGACCCAGCTTTGGGTTTCACCACTCCCTCAGGTCTCTGGGCTCCATTTCACTGCAGACTGGTCGATCCCGAGCTCTCCACCATCACCAGCTCCCACCCCAGGGTATGTTCCTCGGGCAGGACTGTCTCCAACAGAGCTGCAGAGTGACCTGAATATTAAAAAACCCAAAACAAACCTACAGCTACCCAAAACCAGGCTCTGGTTGGCAGTCCTGGATTCCTCTGCATAAAGGATGAGAACATGAATATTTGTGCTATAAATTCAGCTTTTATCCATACTGATCACCACCACATTCCAGCCGACACCTTCACTGGGTCCCAGGCTGGGAGAGCCAAAACCAGCAGAGAGACACAAGGGTTGAATGAGAACAGAGACAGTCTGAATTCTATGTATGTAAGTTTATTGGGAGAGAGTTTATTGGTTATTAGTGTTTATTAAACACTACTGTGTCTACAGGGATAAATCCATGTGATCATCAGGGCAAGGTAGTCCTGGCCCTTCACCCTTCCTTAAAGGTGCATCTCTGTCCCTGCTCAGTCTGTCTGTCTGTCCTACTGAGGCTGGGAGCCCAGCGTGGTCCCCGGGGCCAGCCCTACCCTGCCCCACTGCAGGAATTAATTCAAACACTTTTTCCACAGCCAGATCTCCTGGCAGAAGGGCAGGGAGAACATCCCCCGAACACACTCAACTCCAGGGAAGCAAATTCCCCCAGCACACAGAAACATTCCTGAGTGTTTTCCCTCCTGACATCTCCTTCTGTTGCTGTCACCTGTACCTGCCTGGATCAGGACAGGGAACAGCCTCAGTATCCCAGAGCTGAGGCACAATTTCACAGAGTTTATGCTTTGAAACGTGCAGAAACTGTTAACAGCTCCTTTTAACTGCTCCTGTTAACTGGCACCTTTTTCAAAACCATCTCAGCACAAGGCATGGACTTCAAGGTAGAAACTTCATCTCTTCCAGGTGAAAGCAGAGATTTACATTCAAGTTACTGATTCAGCCTGCCTGGGAGAGAGGTTTGGGAACTTCCAGCCCTGGGTGACTGAACAAACACGGCATCAACCGCCAGGAATGATTTGCAAACAACTGAGCAGCAGACAAATGTGCAAATGTATCTGGTGGCTACTTCTGGATAATGAATGCATAATCTATTCCAACTCCCCTTCCTATCTGCTTCTGGATAATGCGTCTGTGAGCCTGAGTTAGGCTCACAAATGGTTGGCAACGAGGAAAACAGGCTGTGTTTGAGCCAAACATTATGTTCAGCAAATAAGGAGCAGTTTTGCCATGGGCAGCTGCTGTTAGAGCCCAGTGACAGAATCCCTCCTGTGCTCCACAATTCCTGTCCTGCCCACAAGAGCTCTGTGGGTTGCAGGATGCACAACTGACTTTTGCCTCTAAAATCTGATTTTATGCCTAAAGAGCAGAGTCTAAAAGAGCATGATTGTATTCCTTCCCCACCTATCTGCTCATTAGAAAGTGGCTCTTACATTTATTTGCCTCAGCTGCTGGGAAGGCTCCAAAAATGCTAATTACAAGGCCATTGCAGTAAATTGCATTTGGTGACATAACTCTGAGTCATTGGTTTAGGGTTTTTTCCCTCCTCTTCCCTGGAGCAACTCATTTAATAAAGTGAGGAAAAGCAGAAAAAAATTGTCAGGCCCTTAGTGCATGAGACTTAACAGGGAGCCAGCAGTCCCATAGTGCTGTGACTTCTGGGTGTCCTGGGGGAGGCAGCTCCTCCTGGGAGTGGTGACAAACAGGACACTGAAGGTTTTCCAGTCACTTTGGGAAATGACTGGCCACACAGTCCTGGAGCAGGAGGAGAGGAGCCTGAAACCACTGTGAGTCTTCCCAGGGCTGCCCATGCAGAAGAAAATTCCATTTTTCTCCTGGGAAAACTGCTCTCCATCCACTCAGCCCTTGAGAAGGAAGAAAGAAAAGTCACTTCATGGGGTTGGGTGGCAAAAGCCTCGTCCCACCTCAGGCTATATCCCACTGCTCCATGGTGGCTCCTCCCCGGGCAGGGATGAATTCCCAGGAGGAAGGGGCTCATTCCCTCTCAGCTGTGGAAAGCTGCAGGACGCAGATCCCTGAAGGATGCTCTCAGGGTGTGAGGGGCTGCAGACCCTGAGGGGTGGCTGCCTCTGGCCCAGCAGTCTCCCCACGCTGCCAGCAGATCCATGCTCAGGCTTTCCGGATGATCCTCCCCGGTTTCCTCCAGTCCCGGTACCTCTCCCTGCGCACGGAGTGCACCAGGGGCCTGGAGAAGCTGGAGGGGGCTGATCTCGTGGTGTTGCTGGTGAGGAACAAAGCAAGACATCGTTACTGGCGTGGGGCAGGGCTGGGGCACATCTGCACCCACTGGAGGCTCCTAAAAGGACAGGGAGTTTTGGTTCCCCTTCAAGGGATCGAGTGCTGGATCCTGCTGCAGCCCCTGGTGCTCAGGGTGGGCAGAGAATCAGGGCTGAGCCTCTCCTGTGCCCCTGATGGGTGATGGGAACCTTCCCTGCCCCAGCTGCTGGAGGTCTTGGGAAGAGCTGCTGGACTACAGGAGCTCAGAACTCCCTAAACAGAACCCCATAAACCCCATAAACAGTCGGAGCCCACAGGACCGTGCCCTCTGGCCAGGGGGTCACTGAAACCAGCCCCCTTCAAAACCTCTGGTATCTTTGAGCAGTTCTCCTTAAAACCACTAAACCAAACCATGTGCACTCCAGGTACTTCTTTGGGATTTTTGCCACCCCGGGTTCCCTCAGGCGGTGGTCCTGGAGGTGAGCCAACATTCCATGAACCAAGCACACCACGATTCACCACACCACATGCAGAGATGCCTGGGACAGTGCCACAGAGCTGGCTCAGAGCAGGAGCAGTGGGATTATGCTCACCTGCAGCCCCTCTGGGATAACTGAGCACTCAGACCCCCTTGCCCTGGGCATTTCTCCTTTCCTTGGGCATTGTGTCCAGGCTTTTCTTTCCTCCCTCCTGGCTAACATTTCCCCCCATTTTCACATCTAAATTTGCAAAGTTGGAAAAAGACTGGCACGGCAGGTGTGCACCTTGTGCTGCCAGTGCAGAGGGGGATGGGGCACAGCAGTGTCTGTAGGGATTTGGGGTGACGTTCACGCGGGGTGAAGCACAGCCCCTCCCCATTCCTGCACAAAGGGCTGTCCACGGTGATCTCTGGTGATCAGAGCTCTCTCCTCTTTCTACAGCCTGCTCAGTCACTTGTCCTGTGATCCCCAGTGGCTTCATCAGTAAATATTGTCCAGAGGAGGCCATGGAGATGCTCCAAGGGCTGAAGCCCCTCTGCTCTGGAGCTGGGCTGGGAGAGCTGGGGGTGCTCACCTGGAGGAGAGAAGACTCCAGGGGGAGCTCAGACCCCCTTGCAGGGCGGCCTAAAGGGGTTCCAGGAGAGCTGGAGAGGGACTGGGGACAAGGGATGGAGGGACAGAACACAGGGAATGGCTTCTGACTGCCAGAGGGCAGCGCTGGATGGGACACTGGGAAGGAATTGTTCCCTGGGAGGGTGGGCAGGCCCTGGCCCAGGGTGCCCAGAGCAGCTGTGGCAGTGTCCAATGCCAGGCTGGATGGGACTTGGAGCAGCCTGTCGAAGTGACCCAGTGGGGGCCAGTGAAATGGTCCTTACGGTCCCTTCCAACGCAGGCCAGCCCGGGATTCTGTGATGGATCCCCCCGCCCGCAGCACTGGAGCAAAGGCGAGCAGGGAGCGCAGGGACACGGGACTGCGCCGGGCGAGGCTGGTGAATGGAGCAGGGGCGGGGAGCCGCCAGCCACTCCAGGAGCGGGGGAAGACGGAGCTGTGGAAAAGCTGTGAATGTGAGAAAAAGCCGCCTCACAACAGAGCCTGTTACTATTCAACAGCCACAAAAGGAGGAAGAGCCCTCAAATCTGCCTGTGCTGAGGTTACAGTCGAGAGAGAGCACCCTCCTGTCCTAATTCCTAACTAGCTCGCTGCTTTATAACTGAATTTCCTAATTGGTTTCATGTTAATTACCTTTTCCAGGCTGGGGAGGTGGCACTCGGGCCCAGTGTCAGGAGATGGAGCCTCACGTCCCCAGCTCAGGCTGTGCTGGGAAGCAGAGTGCCCTCACATCCAGCTCATCCAAGGAGCTCTGCCTCGCCCTTACCTCAGGGTTAAGCTCTTTCAGGAAGGTTTTGGGTGGCTGCCTTGGCAGTGTCTGCAAATCCTTCCTAAAATCCTGTAACCCTTGAGTCCCAGACCACACCAGCCCCTCGCTGTCGTTCCTCCTGGCTGGAGATGGCACCAGCCCTGCCGAGGCTGCACTGCCACTGCCACCAGGGCTGGGCTGGGCTGGGTGTCCCAAGTCCCTGTTCCCAGGTCCCTGGAGCAGGTGCTGTGCTGGTCCTGGCCCGGTGCAAGGCTTGAGGAAGCTTTTTCCCACTGCTGAGCCATGGCTTGAAATCCATGGACAGCCAGGATACAGAACGTGGCAGCTGTTTCTGAGCACTTTCTAAGCCCAGGACCAAACTGAAGGATGAACATCTGTCTCCAGCTGTGCTCTCAGGGCACTGGAAACCTCATGGGCTCATCAGTCAAGAACACCTCAGCATTATTGCAGCAGGGGTGTGTGAGCCCAGGCTACACCAACACCAGCAAGTCCACATGGGAGTCTTAATTCCACTAAAAGGATCCCAATTTGCCCTGTAATTCTCCAGTTCTCTGGCTCACAGAGCTTCACCTCCTTATGGTGCAACCTGTGAATTATCCAGGTGATCCACACAGACCTGGGGGCTCTGCTTTCCCAAGCTGGGGGCAGCAGGAGCAGAGCTGTGACAGCAGGGCTGTGACAGCTCGGATGGAGGGGGCTGGGATGTCCCCAGGATGTGGAGCCCTGCACAGATCATCCAGCTTGGTCCCAGTTCCCAAAATGAGGCTGGGTGAGGCAGCAGCTCTTGGGGATTTTTGGTTTTGATGAGGTAACTAGAATTAAAAAACCCCAGCCTTGCAACGTTTTTCTGGCTGCTTGATGCAAGTGGCTTCCAGTAAACCAAGTAACCCTGTTGGGTTTTCTCTCTGGCATCGGGGTGCCCCAGAGCTCAGTGCAAGTTGTGTCCCAATTCTTCCCTGCACTCTGCCTTGGAGACAGTGAGGAAATCTGCCTCTGACCTCGATCAGAACCCAGCCAGCCCCATCCCTTTCAAGCTATTTCTGTGCTGTCTCCACCCATGGCAGCGTTCCCAGCGCTGATCATTTCACTTGCACAAGGTGCAGCTGAGCTCTGCTGGTCTGGAAATCCAGCCAGGGAATGTATTCCTGAACTGGGGATGAAGGGGCTGGGAGGTGCTGATTTCCAGCGAGCCATGGGTGCCTGCTCACACCACTGCTTTCTCTCGGGGGTTTTATCGATGGAGACACCTCTGGGGGGTGTTTGTGCAGCAACAGGCACAGCAGGGCTGGAGCAGGGCTGGGAATGATGCACATCAGAGGATTAGGATAAGGACTGAGCTGAGAGCTCTGTGCACTCGAGCTGCAGCAGCCAGACCTGGAGCAAACTGGGTCACAGGCACATTTTTATGTTCAAAGCTCTGAGGGGTTGGTGTGCCATGGCCTGAGATCTGGCAGGAGGTGGATTTTGGGGTGTGATTCCCTAATCACAGGGCTGATGGAAGATAAGGAATATCTAATGTCCAGATACTCTTCCTGATAAAGACTCCAAGCAAGCCGACCATGACCCCAGACACTGTTACATGTGAACAACATGTAAACAACTGTTTGCAGGAACAGATCTGTATTTTAAAGATATGTAGCATTTCTCATGAATTACCCTTATTTCTCCAGCTCGCTTTTGTTGTTGAGCAGAAAACAAGGGATTGGTGTAGTGCACACAGCCCAGGGAGTGGGAGGAGATGGGGAGATAGTGGCATGCACAGTAGTGATTTAACATGAAATACTCTGACTGCAAGCAGCCTCTGGAGGTTTGTGCCTCATTGATGAATATCATGCATGAAGCGTAGCTCCTTGTGCTACCCACATTTTTCTCTTCCAGGTCTGGTGATTTGGAACCTGAGTCACAGCAAATATGCTGAGTTACAACACATTTCCACAGGGGAAAAAAACCCCCAGGCAAATGACAGGCGTGTTTATCTGCAAGTGTGTCAAATGCACGGGATGCTCAGACAATGCAGGCTCAAAGGATTAACAGACCTTAATCCCCCCTCAGCATTAATGCCCAGCAGATGAGACACACAGACACATCTATAAGGACCGGTGGATGCACACAAAACAATCCTCCCCATCCAAACATCCCCGAGCTGTGCCCCCTTGGGAACAGAACTCACCTGGAGGACCACACTGGACCTGCCTGCTTCTTTGGCTTGGCCATCTGCTTCTGGTACTCCATCCAGCCACTCACCAGCTCGTGCAGGATCATCACGTAGAGAAGGAAAATGAGAATCCTGGGATCCATTCGGGGCACCTCGGGGTCTGCTTCATTGGCTACAGGTGACATTTGCTCGGGGGCAGGGGGGAAGCTGCGGGCAGGGCTCCGGGAGCGGGGGAGCCGCGGGGATGGGAGCTTGCTGCTGGAGAGCGGGCTGGGCTCTGTGCAGAGCGAGGGAGCGCTGGAGAAATCCCCCGGGGGGATCAGAGCCCGCTGCCTATGGCGTGGAGCAGCATCAACAGCTCCGGCCGCGTCCTGGCTCATCCTCGGGGCTCCAGCCCTCGGCGCCCCTCTCGCTCATGGCTTTGTCCGCATCCCTGCGCAGCCGGGAGCTGCCCACACTGGCACGGCGGGAGCAGCCGCCCCTCTCGGGGGATGGAGGGGAGAGCCGGCTGCCGTGCCTGAGCACCGGCACGGGCAGAGAGCACTGTCTGGCTGCGAGGAATGAATCAAACCCCCCGTCAGTGACTGGGGATACTCCGAGCTGGCTCTTCCCAGTGCCTCAGGATTTGGGGCTGCACCGAGCCAATCTCGTTCAGGAGCGTTACTGAGTATTCTGCAGCTGAGAATTGTTTCTCCTGCTGTTTTCTCACTCTCTTATTTTGTTTTCCTCGCTATTTTCCCTTACCTGAATCTTCAGCTGCTGTTTTCCCAGTGAGAGGCTCTGACAGGCTCCTGATGTGCAGGAAAGCTGCGGCCACAGCATCCGGGCTCCCCAAACCACAGCTCCTCTCCCAGCCCCTCAACCTCCTTCTGCTCAGAGTGGAAGATCTAGCTGAGATCTGGTTGTGCCACCAGATCACAGAACCCCAGCCTGGTTTGGGTTAAAAGGGACCTTAGAACTCATCTCCTTCCACCCCCTGCCATGGGCAGGGACACCTTTCACTATCCCAGGCTACTCCAAGCCCTGTCCAGCCTGGCCTTGGATACTGCCAGGGATACAGGGGCAGCCACAGCTGCTCTGGGCACCCTGGGCCAGGACCTGAACACCCCGAGATGCCCTCAGCCTCTCCCTTTTTTCCTTCATGGACACAATGCAATACTTGTGCCTGGAATTTCTAGCAAGATAAAAGCACAGAGTGTCTTGCTATGACACTTGTATGAACCAAAAAAAAAAAATGCCCCCCCAAGAATTGTTTTTAAAACCATTTTACTCAAAATTCACATTCTTCCAGTGCAATATTTTCATAAGTGAAATAATAAGCCTTCAATAACTATTTTTGGTTATCCAGAACCAAACCTGTGCCCAGTGGAGCTGTGCCAACTGCAGAAAAGGGGACCCAGAGGAGGGACAAACCCAGGGACCGCCAGGATCCTCCATCTCACAAGTCCTACACAGACAGAAGAGCTGGGATTGGGGTTCCACACGCTGGGCAGTGCAATTCAGGTGTGACAAACACATCACAACCTTCCCACTATAAATTCACCACGGGGAAGCTGCTTCCCAACTTACCCAGCTTACCTCCCCCACCTCAGGTCACAGGTTCCTCAAAAATTTTTGCCCTTTGGTGTGTAAGTGCAGTAACCAGGGCTTTAATAATTTCCTATTAAGTACCAATTAAACACACATTAGGGAACGCTAATTCCATGATAGATCTGCATATGAAATAAAGCCAAGGGCAGCATCATTGCCCAGACAAACGTGCACCTCCAAGTGCTGTGTGACTTTCACTCAGCCAACTCACGAGGAACCCAGAAGTGCTGAGTAACTCTCTAAATTGGGAGAAGAAGAGCTCGTGGAGGGGAGTGAGCAAGTGAATGAAACCAGCCAGGACTGGAAGAGTTCTAGCAGCTCTGAAAATGGGAATATTTGAGGTTCTCCATGAAAGGATAGTGGAGCTGTTCCCATGGCAACAGAGAGAGTTGCCAGGCTGCGGGTGATGGGTTCTAATGTATGGTACGAGTCAGACGTGGTGAGGGATTGGAGACCAAGGACAACACTGTTATTTTATCCATATGCAATTTTTGATGAGTAAACCCAATGTGACACCTTTGTTCCAGGGGAGAGAAGCTTTTCCCAAAGGGGGAGACGTTACCAGGGCAGGAGCAGTGGAATAACTCAAAACAACTCACTCAGATCTGTAGGAGATGCTTCAACATCTGAACAAAAATAATACTTAATAGTACATAAGGTAGAAAAGCCAACAACTTGTGAGCTGAGAGCACAGCAGCTGATTCCCAAACTGTGACTAGTCATGAGCAATAAGTTCTTTGACAAATAAGTCAAAAATATTTCTATTTTAGAGTGATTAAAGCCCAGTTTGGGAGGGCAGGGTGGGAGCTGGCACTGCTGCTGAGGGACCCCTGTGGTGGCCATGGGGTACAGGACCCCCCTCATAGCAGTGGGGAGCCCTGGCACGTTGGTGTTTCCCCTCTGCCCTCAGCCTGAAGGTAGATTTAGATGGGATATTGGGAAGGAATTCTTCCCTGGGAGGGTGGGCAGGCCCTGGCACAGGGTGCCCAGAGCAGCTGTGGCTGCCCCTGGATCCCTGGAAGTGTGCAAGGCCAGGCTGGATGGAGTTGGAGCAGCCTGGGACAGTGGGAGGTGTCCCTGCCCATGGCAGGGGTGGCACTGGATGAGTTTTAAGGTCCCTTTTAACCCAAACCAGGCTGTGATTCTGTGATTCCACAACTTCAGCCCAAGGGCACGGCCTCTGTGGTCTGAAAAAGTCTGTTTGGAGCAGAAGCACCTGAGAGGATCCTTCCTGTGTCCAATCACCTGAGAGGATCCTTCCTCTGTCCTCAGCAGAGTCTAGCAGCAGTCTGCAAACTCACTGTGGATTCCTAAGAGTTGGGAGCAATTAACAGCTGGGTTGTTGCCCTGTTTGATAATCATCAGTACCCAGAGATAAGCCAAGAAAATGTGTATACAACGTTATCACATAACACAGGCACCAAATAGAGCTCACCTGCAGGCCAGAGCCTTCATCTGCTCCTCCAGTTCTCCACTGCTCTGCAAATGGCTTAAATGAAGAGCCAGCACTCCTCAGAGACATTCTGTCCCTGCTGCTGCTTTCAGACAACCCCACAGAAATGGCAAGCGGGTGGAACCTGGGTGGAGGCTGTGGGAAAGGAGAAAAGCTCCCCAGCTTGAAGTGAGAGGGAAGCAGGACCTGGGTGGTGTCAGAGAGCCTGGAACTCAGGCAGGCTTTGAAGAGCAGGGAATGAAAAGCGAACTTTGGGAGACAAAGCAGTCTGCCCCAGTTTTGGTGGGGCACAAATCCATGCAGGGGAGAAACTTGAAGCAGACACAGAAGGGATGTAGCTGAGCTCCTGAGCAATGACAACATCTCATTCCTAAGCAGCAGCAAGGGCAGGTTTGAAATTCCTTTGTAAAACCAGCTTGGATATGAGGCCAAGCTTCTTTGTCCAAGGCTCAGTCCAGCTGATTGGGCTGGAATTAAAACCCAGAGTAACTGAGTAGTCACTAGCCCTTCACTCCTGGCAAGCCTGACCCCTGCAGCATTCCCACTGTTCACTGTTTGGGCTGTGTATTGTTGGACCAAAGGCCCTGAGGAACAGGACTATCTGCTCCCCAGGGCCTATTTTCCTCAGTTTGGGTGTCTATCTAAGCCTCTTTACTCCTGAAGAGATTTTAAGAAACAGGTGGTAGGTGCCAGTTAATATTTACATTCATTGCGGCCCCCAAGGCACCCTGAAACACCAACAATCACCTTCCTTCAGGCTCCTGGGAAGCATCCACCATCCCATTTTTCCACTTGGAATGTGGTGTGACTGACTAACAAACAGGAAAAGCCACCTTCCTAAGGCTCACCATTGACCCAGAACTCTCAGAACCCCCAAGGTGCATCACAAAAAGGCAGCAACAACTGTTTTGTTACAGAAAATCAGGGCTGACCTAAACCTTGCTGCATTTTTTGGATTTCTAGAAGGAACTCCCGAGTTTCACTGCAAAGGCAGTGATGTGCATTTCCCTTTTGGGGCCCAAAGGCTGCAGGATCCCTCCAGCTACCAGGGTAGAGAAGTTCTGGAAACATCAAACCTCCCACATGCAGGTCGAACTGAAACATCCGGACAAAGCAGCTCTTCCAAGAGGCCATAAGGTCATGGCCCAAAATTCCTGTGGCATCCAAAAAGTCCAGTGATGTCCCCCAGGCAGAGTCAGGCCACAAACACCTGCAAGTGCAAGTCCCTCTGCTTAGGCACAGCACTGGCCAAGGTGGATTGGAGGTCCTGGTGTCTCCAAATCAATGTTGGTTGCAGGGCAGTTTCCTGCATTTCCACAGCCAAAGGCCATGAATGTTGTCCTGCTGGGTGTAGGTGAGATGGAAAACAGATTCCTTTCCTTGCCCTTTGGCTGCTCTTCAAGGAACCACCTGTAAAAATCCCTCTGCAATTAGGGGATTATTCAGCAGAGATTGAGCAGAGACCACGGTGCTGCTTTGGAGAATGTGGGCTGGGAACAAACCTGGCTGTGATCCACTGGACCAGATGTTTTGTTGCTGTTGTTGCTACCCAGGCTTTGTTTCACAAGTCGCTGATGACACCTTGATCACTGTGTGAGCTCAGGGGAATAAACCACTGCAACCACAGCCCTCTCTTCCCTCTCTCAGCACACCAGGGCTCCCTTCCTTCCACACCTGGAAGCAGAGAGGAGAGTGGACACAAACTGCCAGAGCAGCTCTCAGCCTTCAGAGCAGACAGGAAAATGGAGTTTCAGAGTTAAAAAGAACAAGGGGCATTGCAGAATCTGTCAGCTCCTTCCACAGGCTCATATGAGTCAGTAATTAACAAAAGAAAGAACAGATGCTATGAGACACATTTCTTCTGAGGGTATTTACTTGCTTCTACCTACAACTGTGCTTGAAAAAGTGGTAATGTGAAACTGCATTCCTAAACATTGGGTTGCTTTGTATCAGATTGGTAATGATTCATTACCAGGATTTTGTACACATTTCAGCACTTCTTTATTCTGTTAACCCTCATCAGGCAACTCAGCTTTGGCTGCAAATTGACACTGGCTTGAGGGAAAAAAATTAATATTAAAACTATAATAACAATTGTCTCCTGAGTCCTGGACTGGTTTTTTTATGACAATGGCACAAGAAACACCACAGTTTATTCTGGCTCAAACTGGATGGATGGTTACAGGAATTACCACAGGAATATCTGAGGGTGGGCAGGCCCTGGCCCAAGGTGCCCAGAGAAGCTGTGGCTGCCCCTGGATCCCTGGCAGTGTCCAAGGCCAGGCTGGACAGGACATGGAGCAGCCTGGGACAGTGAAAATTGTCCCTGCCATGGCAGAGGGTGGGATGGGATTTAAGATTCCTTCCAACCCAAACCCTGCTGATTCTTTCTCACTTCCTTGCTGTAGAATGACATTCACAGAAGCTGCTGAAGAAGGAAAGACCCCGATTCTCACTCCTGGGCTGCTGTCTCTAACACAGGCAGATGGGAAGCTGTGATCTCCCAGGGATGTTTTTCCCCTTCCCTGGGCCCAGACCCTGCTGATGAGGAGAAGCAGAGCACAGACTCACCCCAAGGTAGCTCTGTCAGCCCAGCTGAGACACCTTTGCCCCTTGTGCAATTGTTTTGCTAAAAAAGGAAGCAGGTTTCACTGCCTCCAGTTGTTCAGCCTTATCCTCCTCAAACTCCCCTGGCAGGTCCAGCAGGCTGAAATCCACCCACACATGTGGTTCAGCTGCTTTTGTAAAGTTCTCCATCCAGCTGGACTGACCTCGTTATCTTTAGTGTGGGCTCCACGTGCTGCTGGATTCTCCTCAATCTGCTGATGGTCCTCTTTGCACCACAGAGGGCAAGAACAGGGAAGGGACTTGGGAAAGAGCAGGGAATGCAGAGGATGTCCATGAACTGGAGCAACTGTGGGGCAGCAACCCTGTCCGATGTGTCCTCAGCACTGAGTGGCCCTGGGTGGAGCTGCCCTCAAGCCATGCTTTACACCCACCTGAAGCTCTGAGATGCTGATTTGATTTGCCCCTTGTTTGTAGTGGTGAGCCTGGCCATGGTGGAAGGGGGGTGCTGGCAAGGACAGCCAGAGCATGCCTGGGGTTCAGAGCCATGAGGAAGGAGCTTGGTCCTTGTTAACAAAACAGCCTGGAGGGGAAATTAAGGTGAGAAAGGCAAGGAGAAAGAGCCGAGAGGTCACAGCAGGATCTACTAGAGCTGTAGAGACAGAAAGTGCAGAAATACTTCCTCCTGCAAAGCTGCTCCATCCAGACTCCTACCCATGGACACAGCTGGAGGAACAGTGGCATTTGTGTGCCAGGACAGGCCTCTCAGTGCTGCACAAAAGGGAACATAGAGCAGCCTCTGTGTGTCACCCATCAAAACTGGAATAAAGGCTGGAGACCCTGGAGAGCCCCATGTGTTCTGTCTCTGCCTCCAGGGAGACTCAGAGCACCCAGGTCCAGGTTGTGGCACAGCCCTGCTGCTGGGCACCTCCAAACACACCTCCTGAGACAACTGAGACAGCCCCAGCCTGAGGAGAGCTCAAATAGCTTTTAGAGCAGATAGAAACACCTTTAATGCACCTACAGGCAAAATCAGGGATGTTCTCCACCCTCAAATGGCTGAATTACACTGAAAAAAGTAATTAAATAACTAAGAAAAATTTATTTCTCTCCCAGCTGAAACCAGGACAGGAGTTAACAAGATTTTTCATGTCACTTCATTTTCTGGGCTAGATGCAACTCTCCTAAAGTTGAAGACAGACAGACATTCATCCCAAGGAGTGGAAAAGGGGATCGATCCTCTTTTACAGGGGAAGTCACAAACCAAATTCCCCACCATGTACAACTCACCAGAGTTAACCTAAAGGCGACTGCAAAGCCTGAATCTTGCAGCAGCTCTGCCAGAAAAGTCTCTTGGACAGAGATAACTCAGTTTTCTGCTGTGCAGCATCTGCTCCAGCCTTTATCAGACACTCCTTCAATGTCCAGCTTCCCTCCACCTGCACCACATCCCATTCATTGTTCCCAACCATTTTCCAGTGGGTCCAGTGCCCACAGCACCAAGAACAGGGTGTTCTGCCGAGGCGCAGATGCTTTGGAGCATTCAGAAGTGTGAGGATGCCTGACCAAGGCTTCAGCTGTCCAGTCCCCACCTCTTGTTATCCTGTAACTCACAGCCCAACTGAGCCTGAAGAGCCTCACTGGGCTCTGAGTTCCTCTGATCCCTCAGGAAAGCCCACAGCCTTGAATTCGTTGTAAGAATTCTCTCCGCGGTCAGGCTCAGCGGGTTTGGAGAGAATACACGGCTTGTTCGTGTCACAGGGATCACGCCCCTGCTGCAAAGACAAACTGTCCCCTCTAAGTGTGAGCAGGGAGCGATTCCAGCTCCCCGTGTGCCCGTCCGGGAGGATTTCAGGGCGCGCAGGGCTGCACCACCCTCTAGTGCACACCCACAGCAGTGCCGGTGCTCACTGCGTCCCCGCTGGGGCACTGTGCTGAGAGACTGGGAAAAAATTCCCTTTTCCAGCCGGCTGAACCTCCCTGAAGCTGTGCTGGCACCAGCCCGTGCAGCAGCAGCTGCGGGAGCAGCAGGGAGAGAACCCCCATGAGTGGGAGCCCCAGAGCAGAACCAAGGGGTGTCCTGGCTCTGGCACAGGGAAAAGCCACTGTCCCCACTGTCCTGCACCCCAGCACTCTGTACATGCAGCACCTTGCACCCCACACCCCTGGATCCCTGGAATCCCAGACCCCGCACATCCAGCACCCTGCATCCCTGCATCCCTGGAATCCCAGACCCTGCACATCCAGCACCCTGCACTCCACACCCCGGATCCCTTGAACCCCAGACCCTGCACCCAGTGCTGCACCTGCAGCTAGCTCAGCTCCTGCCATGTAGAGCTTTACCTGCACAACAGCAGTCCGTGTAATTCCTGGCACAGGAGGGAAACCTTTCTCATCTCAAAGCATGGAAGCAGATTTTCACTACCATAACATGGAAGAAGGAGATGTTCTCTACTAAAATTGTTTTCTGGAAATTGTCTCTCTTTTCACTCTTGAGCAGCACCAGGCCAGGACTGTACGGACTGGCAGCCACTCCCTCTTGGCTGCTCAGCTCTCCCCTCCTCAGCCAAACTTGCCACCAGCACTGGGAATGGCCAGTTCGTATTCTGGGACTCAATTTCTTCATGGATGTAAAAAACAGGGAAAAATCACCACTGCATGTGACAGTTCTGCAGGTACAGGCCTTTGTACCAAGCAGTAAAAAAATAATCATCCTGGATTACAAATTCCTGCTTCAGGAGAGCACCACGTTAGCCTCAGGACAAGGGGAACCTCAAATGACCAAGAGAATCCCCAAAACAATCCTAAAATAACTTCCAAGTCTGAGCAGAGCATGGGCCTGAGCAGGTTCATGGCCAAGGTTTGGCAGCAGTGTGGGATGTTATTTTTCTAAGTTACCAGGACAGTTTAAACAGTTTGAAACCAAAACTTTGCAGGAAATACCCAACTGTTAGACCCAGGTCCTGTTTCCCAACAAATCCAGTATCAGAACTGCTGAGAAGATCCCAAAGGCAACCCTGACCCCAGGAGCAGCAGTGGACCCAAGAGGAACAAAGGAAATGTGGGTTCAGGACAGTGCACCTGTGTCAAGCACAAACATATCCCACCTTTCCTGTCCCCCCGCAGGATATCACGAGGTCCTGCAGCAAAGAAATAAAGCACCAAGGTGAGGAAGGGAGGGGAGCCACTGCCCTCACAGCATTTCTGAGCTCAGGAGGAAGAAAACCACACAGAGGGGAAGGAGCAGCACTGGAGAGGGAGTTCCACCTCTACTTAACTACCGTGTTTGGGTTTTTTGGACACAGCTTCAGAACAGTCTCCTGAGCATGACTTGGCACTCAGAGTGCTCAAGTCCCAGGAAAAAAGAGCTGATGGGGGGAAAAAAAGGAAGGAGGTTTAGGCTGCATATCAGGACAAGGTTCTTTCCACAGAGGGTGGCTGGGAACTGAACAGGCCCCTGCACACTCCAGCTGGGGCAGCAGCAAAAGCAGAACTGGATCAGAAACAGTGACACAAGTGAGGCATGAAGAACAGGCCTGCCAGCCTGGAGAAGAGCAGCTTTGGGGTGACCCAACTGCAGCCTTCCAGCACCTGAAGGGAGCCTGCAAAGAAGATGGAGAGACTCTTAACAAGGGCCAGGAGTGAAAGGACACAGGGAATGGCTTCCCCCTGCCAGAGGGCACGGTTAGATGGGATATTGAGAAGAAATCCTTCCTTGTGAGGGTGGGGTGGCCCTGCACAGGATGCCCAGAGCAACTGTGGCTGCCCCTGGATCCCTGGAAGTGTCCAAAGCCAGGTTGGATGGGGCTTGGAGCAGCCCAGGATAGTGCGAGGTGTCCCTGCCCTTGGCAAGGGTGGCACTGGATGATCTGACAAGTCTCTTCCAATCCAGGTAATTTCTATGATTCATTTTTTTCAAAAACTGAATCTCACTCCACCTACTCAACTCCTACTGTCACTGAGGAACATCACAGTCCTGCTCTTTGTAACTGGCTCCAGGACTCACTTCAAGCTACTTCTTTGGAGAAAAATTGGGAGGGAAGGGGAGAGACTGGGTCCATTTCTGGCTCTCGTTGTGAAGGCCCATCTGAGAAGAGGCTGCTGACTGCTGCTCGGGCTGGTGGCAGCAGTGGACACCTCTGACAGTGCAACACACCTTACCATGTGCCACAAGAGCTGGAACCTCAAACAGGAACTGGTTCCAGTGGAGCTCATCTCCTCTGACTCTCCCTCCTCTTGAGCATGTTCTCCAGAGACCCCGAGGGGCAGACCAAGGCCAAAGGAAGCATGACTGGTCTCAAGAGCCCACACCACCTGCTCAGCCACACCAGGGCTCCACACTCACTGAGCAGAGTTTAAAAACACAGGATGCCTAGCTTAAAAATATGCTTTTTTGTTTTTTTTTTTAAATGTACAGTCAGATTTTAAGCGGATCTACAAGAAGACACTCATCTATCTTTAAGAAAAGTAAACCTTGCAATGCACTGCATACAGTTTTCTAATCAGCAAGAGCCAGTGAGCTGGGTGAACTGCAGCGTTTCCTGAAGGAGCTTCAGTAGCTTTGTTTTTGTTTCCACCACGTGGGCAGAGACACTCAGAAGGCAGCACAGGCTCAGTTCCTCTCCCCTCAGTCCTGCCCTGCAGCCACAGCTCAGCGTGAGGCTGGAGTGGGCACGGTGGGCAGGGGCAGCTCCATGGAGGGAGTCTCAGTCACTTCAGCTGGGCTGGGCTTGCGGAGCTCCAGTTTCTCGCTGAGTTGGTTGTAAAGCTCCTTCACAGCTTCCCCACTCTGCAGGATGAGAATGAGGGATGGGGAAACAGGACAGTCACACTCCATTCCAGCCAGAACACCAAGTGTACCTTCACCCTGTGTGTTTAACACAAACCAACACAGGAAGAAGCCACAAGGTAATTAGCCACAGCCTGGTACACTTGGAAAGCAGAGCTCATGTTCCATTCAACAGCTAGAAAGGCAGCTGCTTTCATCTGCAGTTTTCCCTTTCTCCTGCTTCCCTTCCTACCTGCTTGGTGGGCTCCAAAGCTTTCTGGAGAGACTCGAGTTTGGCTGGGGCCACTTTGTGATGCAGATGCAGCAGCAGTCTGAGCACGTGTCTGTGCACGTTCTCCTTCCTGCAAGAGCCATTTGAAAGCAGAGTAACCAGGACAAACAAATACCATCTTGAGAACAAAAAAGCCACAGCAACAGCACCAGAATAATTCGCCCCACCACAAACTTTGCTGTAATTTTCCAAAGTCCCTGAGAATTGGAGCTTCTGTAAGGGGCTAACTTAGTGTAAGCACTAACACTGCCTTAGACATTTAAGGATTCAAGGAACTGTTCAACAGGAGTGGATTACCTGCACAACCATGAGGAAGGAAGGGGAGATTTTAAGCAAAATGTGTGGAGGAAGCAGCAGCACACGCTGCTATGCCCCTGCAGTAATTTCTGCCACTTTTAGGGAAGCTTTCTAGAGGCTGAACTTGTCTGCAGGCCACCAGCTAAACCAGAGTGACTGACCAGAGGCAACAACAGATTCCTGTGTGCTGCTGATACTGCAAAGAGCTGAAGCTAACTCTACACAGCCAGAGCTACTGCAAAGCCTGAGGGATATTCTCCTTTGCAACTCCAACTCAGGGATAATGAATTGCAGTTCAGATAATAATTCACAGTCAAGACATAACCATTTAGTTGATGAAAACTTCATCTCAAAACATACACTTTTCCTTAAAGGAAAATTGCATCAGGCTGGTATTTCCACTGCCTGTGAACAATTTGGTGAACTATTGTTCAAAGCAGTAAAAGCTCTGTCAGGCACCCTGTAAACTCTCTCTCTCCAGTGAGAAAAATCTGCTTTACCTGGAGCAGGCAGTGAGGAAGAAGCCATCAAACAGACTGGTGCAAAACTCCTCAAGTGCAAATTCATCACTGAGCAGGGTGAGATTACCACTGAGCAGATGCAGGAAAATGTCACTGAAGGCCAAATCACTGAATGTCTCAACTGTAAAACATGGAAAGGAAAGAGACAGAGACTGAAAAGGATCTGCCAAAACCTGTCCACACAGCTCCTGTTCTTGCTGAAAACCCTGCAGTGGGGTTTCTTCAAAGAATGGTTTGGGGTGGAAAGGACCTTAAAATTCATCCAGTGCTACCTCCTGCCATGGGCAGGGACACCTCCCACTATCCCAGGCTGCTCCAAGCCCCATCCAGCCTGGCTTTGGACATTTCCAGGGATCCAGGGGCAGCCACAGCTGCTCTGGGCACCCTGTGCCAGGGCCTCCCCACCCTCACAGGGAAGGATTTCTTCCCAGCACCTAATCTAAGCCTACTTTCTTTCAGTCATTTTTCTCTTATTTCCTTTGATTAACAGGCAGCCCAGGCAGGTGGCTTTGATCTTTCAGACGTAAAAGATCAGGAGCAGATTGCTCCAGAGTTCTCCTGTAACTCATCCCAGAGGAGTCAGTGAACAAGATAATACTAGTGAAAAAATTAACAGTGTTCAGTCCTATTTTGTTACCAGTTTTTTCACCACAAAAAAGCCAAGTCCCAGCAACTTCTGGCCACCTGCAATCACTGTGGGCAGCAGCAGAATTGGGGCACCTGCTGTTGTCTTTCAGATTCATTCCAAAGAGTTCTCAGCTAATCTCATTGTTAATGGAGTCCTTGATATAAGAACCACTGACCTCAGCCACTGTCCCTAAACTCTCACACCAGCAGAAAACTGCAGAACCCAAACACTCCTGCAAAGACTCACAGCTAAGTCACCAGAAGAGCCAAAGGCAGAACATTATGTCCCTGGCTCTGACATCCCTTTCACTCCAGGTTTAGTGGTCTCCTGGGTGTCCAGTACAAGGCAAACAGCCACAGAACAGGAGATGAGACAAAAACCTACCTAGTGCTGGCAGGAGCCTCAGAAAAGCATTCTTGTTCCTCTGTTTGGTGATGTGAAGGATGTAATACAGCCCAATCTCACAAGCTATTCTGTTCTCCTGCAGGAACCTGTTATAGCACAAGTAAAGTTTATTCATCAAAAAAGCTATTTTTTTTAAATTTTTAAGAGGTTTAAAGTACTTTTGGGATAGTTATCAAGCAGGTACAGCAGTGGCTAACCCCAAACTCACTAAAGAGTAGCTATTCAGTGAGTGAGCAGATGGATCTGCTCATCCCATCCCCATGTTCACTATGTTCATCATCTAATCAGACTATCATAACCAGACTATGTTCATCATCTAATCCCTATGTTCACTCCAGAAAAACTGAACACTGAGCAAACAGCTTGATTTAAGTGTGAACATTTATAATGTACTCATGATAAAGGTGCTGTTCAAAATGGGGTATAGAAAAAGCCCAAGTACTCAAAAATTATACGAAATCCAATACTGTTTTAGTCTCCCAAAAGACAAACATCAACACTGTGACAGAGGAGAGCACAACTACCAGGATCCAATATCCCAGGTTCTGGCACACAGACAAGAACTGTGCTAGAAATCAGCAGAAGATCTGAACACAACAGAGCACAGAGAGGTTTTAATTATCTTCCTGATGTCCCTGCAGTGACGGGTTATCGACAGAGGAGGAGTGTGGGTGTCAAAAATGCTAACTTTATGATTTCCAATAGTGCTCTTCAACATGGGCACTCATCCAGCTGCACCCAAATATCACCCAAAACTCAGCATTCACTGCCTGGGAAGCTGAACAGAAACACCAAATACTCTCATATTGAATGAGAGAATGGTCCTTATAGGAAATACTACTTTATGTAGATACATTTTATTTGAGGGAGCACAAAGGAAACCTGTTTTGTTAAAGGGAAAGTTCAGACTTGATGGATTAGCACTGAATCTTATCCCAGGAAGCCTTGCCTTTAGCAGAGGCAGTTTTCCCTGCCAGGTCTGGCTGGCTCCCTGCTTCTTTGGTGCCAGACCTTGCAGTGGGTGGGGCCAGGCACGTACTTGGTGAAAGCCTCGGGAATGGTGCTGGGGTAGGGGATTGGTCCCTTCTCCTCCGAGGGCAGCTTCTGATCCACAGTGAAGGTGTGGTCATCCACCACAAAGGACATCAGCAGGGGCAGGAACCTGGTGATCAGCTCGGCTTCCTTGGAGGGGGGGAAGGACAGAGGGAAGAGAACAAAGCCATCATCAGTCCCTTCATGCCACCTAATGCTCCTGAAGTGCTGTGGCAAAAGCAAGGCAGTATGAGGAGCCTCACCCTACACTGAGGAAAACCAGCTTACAGACATCCAGTTCCAAAATCAAAATCAAAATCAAAATTCCTGAATAATGCACTTCCACATGTACCATGATAATTAGGAAAACTCTACTTCCTCTCACTACAGAAATACTCCTGCTCAAACCTTTTCTTAGGACAACTGTGTAGCATTTCTTCTGAGAGGCCCTTCCAGCAGTGCTGCAGGCATGGGATGTGCTCAGGATGACATCAAACTGCTGATATCAACAATTACAGACTCCCAGCTTGGCCCAGGCTTATTTGTGGTAATACAGCCACAAATAAGTCAGATTTTAAAGACTGATTCAGAGACTCCCTCTGGAAAGAAACTGAGCATTTCCCCTTACAGGTTCATGAGAGAGCACAAACCACAGCACTACCTTCAGAATTACTGGTCACTCTCACTGCTACAATAGTCCCAGTGTTAATGCACACCCCCCTGGGGTGAATTTAAGCATCCTAGCTGCCAAGAGTGGATGCATTTTGGAGACTTCAAATGTGCCTCTATGTATTTATAATTTTTTATTTGTTAATATTAATTAATAAATTATTATTATTTTTAAAAATTATTTATTTGTTATAAAACATTTACTGCTTTATAGTTCAGAACAGAAACAGCAAATTCCTCCTGAGGAACAACCCTGCTGTGCAACACCAGGGTTGGCCCTCCTGCCTTTAGCTACACCAGGGATTCCTGTAATACTGGGAAAGGATTTCGAAAGCATGGGAAGATTACAGTTCAATGTGGCACTACACTAAACTGCTCTAACAGAGAGTTAAAAAAAAAAGAAAAAAGAAAACAAGAAAAACAAGAAAAAAACATTTTTCTTGTCAATGGAAAGCTTCTAAACTGCTACCAGAGTTTGAGACCACTCCTGGAAATCCTGCTTTCCTCATGCAAGAGGTGCTCTACAAACCCATCAGCTGTGCACAAGACTCCAGGAAAAATGAGAGAGCAGAGGCAACCAGTGGAGTATTTAACAGAGGTACAGGCTGGTTTTAGAACAGTAAGGACCAGGCACCCAAGGAAATAAAAAGGTGGGAAATGGAAGCTCACAGCATGTCCACAACAGCTGCTCTGTGACTGTTTTTTCCCAAGAAAGATCTGATGAGACATGTGGAGAACAAATGTTTAATCAGGAATGCAATAAAATAATAAACAAGTCTAAATTTGATTAATTGTGTTCAATTCTTAACATCAAAAGGGCTCACCATTTTTGGCTCCTTGAAGACTTGGCTATCAATCATGTCCCAGGCCCCCTGTCCCAAAGACAGCATCCTAAGGAGCAGCAGCAGATCCGGGCTTTCCTCGAATTTTAAGGGGAGAAGAAAAAACAGCTGTTTTGATCCTGACATGAGATACTTATTTGGAAGCAGTGGTTTATACTCGAAGCTGTTCTGGATTAGCAGCTTTGTCCAAGACTGTTAAAGGCATTCAATTCAAGTTAATTGAAAACTGATCTTCAAATGGGCATCAAATAACTGCCACACCTCAGGGTTTGTGGGGGGTTGTAAATTTATAATGCACCAGGAAGTTCGTAGCCATCTGAGCACATCTTTCTAAAATCTTTTAAAAATGTGTCCAGCCAAGTCAGTGCACTAAAATATAATGTCTGAGAGGACAAATCAAGTCATTTCAGCAGAAGAAAGGAGGAGAAGGGGTGTGCAAGAATGACAATGGATTTTTTGTTTATATTGTGTCCTGAAACCCAAACGACTTTCAGTCTGAAACTTTCACAAGGAAGTTACTGCATGCAACAACACCACTTAACAACAAAGGGACAAAACAGCAAGTGGCCCCCATTGGTCACACACCCTTCAGGGTGCCCTTCTCTAACACTTCAGCACCTCCTGCAGACTCCACTTGCAGTAAATGTGTTCTGTCTCAGCTACCAGACCAGAACTGCAAACAATCCCAAGGCATTCACCGTGGCAGGAGGAAGGTGCTGCTGTCAGACAAACTGATGGAGGGACAAAGCAGGGAGGCACAGATTCTACATATTATTCTGTATTTGCACAGCTGCCAGGCAGAATGAGCCATGAAAAGAATTCATGGTCAATTTGGAGAGTTCCAAAATGCCCATGTCCAAACAGCTCCTGCAGTGCCCTGCAGCAGGTGCTGCAAATGGACAGGAATCAAGTTTCCCCTGTTCCAACTGTCACATTTGGGAACTTAATGAGACTTGGACAGTGCCAGTCCTTCCCTGATGGCTGTCAGTCAGCCAAGACCACAGTTCAGGTTAGGTACACAAGCTGCAATGCTTACCCTGGGTAAGGTGTCCTGCCCAACCAGGTCTTGCAGGTGCCTTATGGTGCTCAAGGCTAAGGTGTTAATGGCAAAGGGATCACACAGGATCATTGATAAGTCCCTGAGAAGAAGTAAAAAGCAAACACTTGTAATACATAACCAACAACCCCATTGTACAGGTCCAAAACCACCTGTGTGCACCTGATGAACCTTCTCCTGCCTTGTAAGGAAATAACATTCATGGTGGTTTTGACATGAAAGAGCACAAATAATTGCTGAAAGTCTTCTGCACTGAGATCAAGCACAAAATCTCCCACAGCCAGTTGAAGATCTGCTGGGAGACAGCCCACAGGCAGTGGAGCTCTGGTGGCCCCAGCTCTCCAAACTGGCAAGTTGTGACCATCTCCAGAGTGCTGAGCACAGAAAGGTCTCAGAGGCTTTTGAAAAACAACAGGTAAAAGGGAACTCTCAAATAGTTTAAAATACCAATGGACAAAATCTGAAAGTCCCAGCTAAATAAAATACTGCGAAGGCACCTTCCAGAAATATAAGAGTACCAGACCACAGCAGGGTGTCATTTGAAGCTAATGAAGTACTTTAACTGACAAACATCACCAGTCCATTTACTCTGGGTGTAAGGCCAGACAAGTCATTCATAATAAGTCATTCTGACTCCCTAAGAAAGGCTCCTGAATTTTGTTTTGAGGCCACAGAGGAGACTCAGGAGTGGCAAGTGAAGCAGTGCAGTGAGGATGTGCTTGGCTGTGCCCCAGCACACTCTCTGGGATGTTTGGGATGTGACTGCACAGAGGGGCTGCTGGAGGTTTGCTGGCTTTAGGGAAGAACTAACACCTACAGCACGTGTCAGATGTTGTGAGTGCTAGGAAGCCATTTTCAGTTCCCAAAAAATAGCCCAAGTGCCTTACCCCAACACTTGTTCTTGTCCTTTCTTCACCCCATCCAGGAATCCTTGCAATTCCCGAGCTCTCTTGTTGTCCACGAACTTCTCCCGAATGCAGGCATCGAGGCACCAGGTGAACTGTCACCAAATGGAGGGAGCCTTATGAACTCATTAAACCAGCAATAAAGCACATGATGTCAGAGAAAACAGGCTCAGAATGACCCTGAAATATCTGCAACTGAGATGCTTCGTTAATGCACCTAGGCATAGTACCACACTGGTGACAAACACAGAGGTCAGGAAGGCCAACATCCCAAAGGGAGGTTAGGAATGCCCAGGGAAGTTAACCTGGGGTCACTTTCTCCACTTCCAGGGAAGGCATTCCCTGGCAAATAAGAAGCAGGCATTTATTAAATCCATCACTGACCTGTGGATTTACACAAGTAGGAGACTGAGAAAGAAGCAGCATCACTTTGAAATAAAAATGTGGTTTACTTTGGCCATTGCAATAGCACTCCCACTCTCTAAATAAAGGAATGTTGACAGTGGAGGTATTCCTACTTTAGAGCTGTATTACTGAACCGTTTTTAAAGCAGAATACATGTAAAACTTAACAACTACTTCAGAGAAAAAGCCTTGTTCCAGGTCAGAGTGATCCTACCATGAACAAGGGGCAAGTAACAAGATCCTGTTGTGACATTACCACACCTGTCACTTCCCAATATTTGAATACTTTCATGTTTTCTTATAATTCAATATCCAAAGTATTTACTGTTACACACAGAGTTTACTGACAGATGGAGCACATCCACAACTGGAGGGGAAGCCTGGAGTAACAACCTGGGGACAGCTGATGGGTTTTATTATTTTTGCAGCATCTATATAGAATAGATGTCAGATTAGACATTGCTTTTAACACTGCCAAAGTACCTAAATTTGAATGACTCATGGGTTATGAAATGAAAGCAAACTGCTGGTTAACCAAGATGAAGTTTTCACCTGAAGGTCCAAGGAATATAAGACGACATTTAGGTTCAAGGTCTGAACTCTCCTTACAGAAAGGACTCATCTTCTCTGGGCTTCTTCCAGAAAATTCTCCATAAATACCCCCATCTGTCCCACATGATTGGTACCTTGTGACAGGGGTCAACAGTGCAGATCTCACTGATCTCCAGGTCATGCAGTGACATCAGGAGCTCTGCCCTCAGCGTGCAGTAATGGACATTCCTGGTGCGCAGGAACAACGTCCTCAGGAACTGCAGCACCATGTCATAGAGCTTCACGTTCTTCCCGATCATCTGGGTCAGCTTCTGCACCACCTGAGCTCAGAGTGGAAAAACGTGGGCTCAGTACCAAGAGATGCCCTCATTCTACACACACGAATGTAAATTAATTATGTTACGTGATTTACCAAGATTGAAGCATCTGCAGGGACATGGTGGTCCTGAAAAGGAACTGTTTACTCCAAGATTTCCAAGAGCATTTGTTCAAGAGACGTTCACCAAATCATCAACAGCCATAACATGTTTTTGTCCCAGCCCACAAGCTTCTTTCTTCTACCCCTCTGATTCCCCCCTATCCCCTCAGGGGGAATGACCAAGTAGATGTGTGGTGCTGAGTGTCCAGCTGGGGTTAAAGCACAACTCTGCAGTGCAAACCTGGAGTAAATTGCACCAGGGCACTTACACCAAATGATTTTGAAAGCAAAACAGGCCTAAAACAACCCCTCATGTAACAGATGTGCTGCCCGCTCTGAAATTAAAGCTTTATACTGCCTTACAGTTAATTTAATTCAAAGAGCAACTTTTCTGGAGGCCAATTAACTACAGCTTTCTACAACCTTCCAAAAAAAAAAAAAAACCACAACAACTTCAAATGAGCTGTGTCCACTTAAAACGGTCCCAAGAAAGCAAATTTAATATATCAGCACAAATTGATGTGATAGAGAGGTTCAGCCTTCACAACAGCTGAAGTGTACTAAATCCAGACTGAACAACAGAGAAAAAATATCTGCCCTTTCTTTTTTTAAAGTGCATAAACAGCTTAGAACATTCATCATTAATTACACAACTAAAATAATTTCTGCTGCTTTCATCAAGATGAAGAAAATGTGTAGGAGAAAATGGCCTGGTGTTTCTTGCAAAGAGTTTCTTCAGCTAAACAACTTCAGCAGCAAAGGTGGGCAGGGAAAAACAGCCCCTGTTATGTGATGGTTGACTGAAAGCTGATCAATTCCCCTCACCAGCACACTGTGAGGGTTTCCTTGTCCTTACCTCTCCTTGACGTCTCGTTTTGGGAGATGGACTGAAGAAATTTTGCAAGAAGGAAATATCATTGCTGAAGAGAATGTTCTCCTTCTCCAGGATGTATTGCTTCAGCAGGGGTGACACCTCATCCCCAAAGAGAGCCTGGTTGTCCTGCCAGATCTGTCTCTTCACCTCCACAGCACAGGCCTTGTACAGGTCCTTATCAGCCATCACCAGTTTCAGCTTCTTCTCAGGGACCTGCAATCCCCAGAGCACTTACACAGTGAGCAGCACCTCACCTGCCTGCCTGTCCACATAACCCGTAACTGACCACAGGAGGCATCTAAATCATGGAATCACAAAACCTCCTGAGCTGGAAGGGACCCCCAGGATCACCCAGTGCAGCCCCTGGCCCTGCCCAGCCACCCCACCAACCCCCCCTGGGCACCCCTGGCAGCGCTGTCCTGGAGCTCCTGGAGCTCTGGCAGCCTCGGGGCCGTGCCCATTCCCTGGGGAGCCTGGGCAGGGCCAGCAGCCTCGGGGGGAACAGCCTTGCCCTGACCCCAGCCCGAGCCTGCCCTGGCCCAGCTCCAGCCCTTCCCTGGCTCCTGTCCCTGTCCCAGAGCAGAGCCCGGAGCTGCCCCTCGGGAGGAGCTGCAGCCCCCGGGGAGCTCTGCCCTCAGTCTGCTCCAGCTGGACAATCCCAGTGCCTCAGCTGCTCCTCACGGGCCCCTCCAGACTCTTCATCATCCTTTTGTAGTTTTCCAATAGCTTTAGGTGTTTCTTTATCTTGTGCCCAAACAGCCCCAGGATTCAAGGTGAGGCTGCCCCAGCACAGAGCAGAGCAGGACAGTCCTCTCCATGCCCTGATCTCCACCCCAGGCAGTCTGGGCATTCACCCGCCTGGTGTAGCAGTAAACCAGCCCTAAGAGACTTCTTCAACCAAATCACACCCCCTTCATTCTTTCAAAGAAGAAAAAAGATCTACTTTAAATCTCCCATGCTGAGATTTGAGGTGAAGTTTCCAAACAGTAATTTATTTTATTTTACTTTCCATTACTTTCAGTAATTTACTGAAGTTCCAGAGTGTTTTGAATTCATTACCTTGAGTGCAACATGATGCTTTTAGTAAGGACACTCCTAGAGGTTTTTGTTTCACAGATCTGATTCTCCCTCCTGCCTACTTTTAACTTCATTCTTCAAGTCTTACCCTCCACTTGTCAGAGATTTGTAAATCAGCCTGGAAAAATTCACCTATCAGCAAACTTGACTTTTTAGGAAGCTGCATGGATTGAAGAAAATAGAGAAATAGTCTCATCTGATTATGAAAATGTAAAATGCTTTTTGAATTAGTCCACTGAGTTATCAGCAGATACAAGAATGTATTGAATCTTCAGTCAGTCCCTGACACCGAACAACACACCTGCAGAAGGTGCAGAGGGAGCAGAGCCCACCTGCCAGAGGCACATCAGAGATGTCACACCAATGACACACCATGTCACACCAGTGACACATCATGTCACACCAGGCCAACCAGTGCAGCTGTCCCACCTTGGGCAAGTGCTTCATGACACACATGACCACGGGCTGTATCGAGGGCATCTTGACCAGGGAAAAGCTCTTCTCTAGGAGATCTTCCAGCTTCTTGTATCTGAAACCATGGAAAAACAAGAGACTAAGTACCATGAAGCAGTAAAGGAACAAAGTGGCCCCCTCAAAGCCACTGGAACTCAGTCCCTGAGGAACCCAACTCTCCCTAACAGAAGTCACCCTGCATTTTCACACAGAATTCCCAGCTCACTCCAAGGAACCAAGGTTTGCTTACAAACCTCTCCTCGACCTTCCCCTCCAAAGCGATGGCAGAGACTCTCTCCAGCAGCTTCTCCCGCAGCTCATCGAACACAGACTGGTGGAACTCGAGCCGGGGGGTGCCGTGCAGGTCCAGAAAGGGCAGGGCATACTGCAGCGAGGGCAGCAGCACCCCGTTCTCCGTCTGCAACACAACCCGCAGCGGGAACTGGGAACGGCACTCGGGATAACAAACAAGGCGAGCAAAAACCCAGACAGCACTGGGGGCCCCGTGCCCGCACAGCCCGGCCCCACACGGCACCTCCGCGGCGCCCCACGCACCTGGAACTGCTCGATGGCCTTCAGCGGCTCCGTGCAGTTCGTGAGAGTCTCCTTGAGGTCCTCGCCATTGGCGACTCCCAGCTCCTGCAACCCCGCGTACATCTCGGCCTGGCCGAGGCCGCGGGGCCGCTCCCGGCTCAACTCCCGGGGTCAACCGACCCCGCTCCCGTTCCCGGTCCCGGTCCCGTTCCCGCTCCCGTTCCCGATTCCACCTCGGCTCCCGCCCCGGCTCCGCGCGGTCCGCCCCAACCCGCCCCCGCCGCGCGCGGCCCCGCGCCGCAGCACGAAGGTTCCGCCTCACCAAGGTTCCGCGGCGGCTGCCGTGGGTGTCCCCGGGCTCCCCGCGGCCCGAGGAGCTCGGTGCGGCTCGGCTGAGCGCCGGGCAGCGCGGACAGGGCTCAAGGAGCCTTTGGACAGCGCGGACAGGGCTCAGGGAGCCTCTGGACAGCGCTCTCAGGCACATGGAATCACAGAATCACGGAATGGTTCAGTTGGAAGGGACAGTAGAGGGTCATCTGGTCCCACCTTCCTTTCCAAGCAGGGTCATCCCAGAGTACATGGCACAGGATTGTGTCCAGACGGGTCTGGAATATCTCCAGTGAGGGAGACTCCACACCCTCTCTGGTCTGCCTGTTCAGTGCTTGGTCACCCACACAGGAAAGAAATTCTTCCCCATGTTCAGCTGGAACTTCCTGGGTGTCAGTTTCTGCCTCTTGTCCACTGCTGGGCACCAGCAGAGTCTGGTCCATGCTCTGACACCACCCTTTAGGTACTCATACACGATGGGGTCCCCTCTCGGCTNGAATCACAGAATCACGGAATGGTTCAGTTGGAAGGGACAGTAGAGGGTCATCTGGTCCCACCTTCCTTTCCAAGCAGGGTCATCCCAGAGTACATGGCACAGGATTGTGTCCAGACGGGTCTGGAATATCTCCAGTGAGGGAGACTCCACACCCTCTCTGGTCTGCCTGTTCAGTGCTTGGTCACCCACACAGGAAAGAAATTCTTCCCCATGTTCAGCTGGAACTTCCTGGGTGTCAGTTTCTGCCTCTTGTCCACTGCTGGGCACCAGCAGAGTCTGGTCCATGCTCTGACACCACCCTTTAGGTACTCATACACGATGGGGTCCCCTCTCGGCTGTCTCCTCCAGGCTGAACAGGCCCTCAGCCTTTCCTCGCAAGAGAAACGTTCCAGAACTTTGACCAACTTAGTGAGTAGCTCGCCACAGGACCTGCTCCAGGTGTGAGTGAATGGTGAGACTCTTGGGGGTGTCCTACGCAGGGCCAGGGGTTGGGCTTGATCTTTGTGGGTCACTTCCAGCTCGGGAGATTTTGTGATTCCGTGTTTCTATGCAGCAAAACTTGGGGTTGCTGAGGGTGTCTGAGGTTTCCCTCCTAGCTGATCACAGGCAGACAGCAATGAGAAGAGGAAACATCAACAAAAACAGAGAAGTGGCCTTTCCCCATTCCTGGTTTGATCTTCAGATCCATGACCAATCAATTGATCAGCCAATTGCCTCAATGCAAGAAGCCACAGGGTTTTCTTCAGAATTTCCACTTTCAGGGATGAGACTTTGTGGCACTGTTAGGAGAAAGCAGGTGTGTGTTTCATAAAGCTGAGCCTTGGTTATATTCCGCAGGGAGGCTATCAGGAAGTGGGGCTCAGGCCTTCAGAAATAAAGTAAACCCAGTGACAAGCAGTTTCCCCACTTCTCATTTGGAAGCTCACCCTGCCAGACGTGGAATACCAAAGGGATGAGTTTTGCCAGTTTTCTGCTTATTACACTGCTGAGTTAACCCCAGATTTCTGTTTACCTCAACCCCGCTGCCTGGGGCAGTTTCGAGGTTGCAGCGGTGCCGTTGCACAGCTGCACTGGGACGGGCACGGAGCCCTCCTGTTATTTATGGACAGCGGTGATGGAAGGGAAAGAAGAGCTGCCTGACGCATCATGGCCAGGCCCACGCGTCCTTGTGGTCCCTGTGGCTTGGGGCTGGGCTGAAGTCAGAGGCCGGCCCCAGCCACGCCTTTCTGCTCTTTTTAAAGGTTGTTAAAGCAGCTGGTGTCAGTTTGCTGCTCCACTGCTTTCTCTTTCGTGAAAGGAGAAAGTTCTTCATGTCTTGGCGTGAGCTCCTTCCCCCCTGGCTGGTGATTGTAGCAGGACTGACAGGCATCGTGCTGCTCTGTGTCTCCACCAAAGATGTGCCTGTGGCCCCTCTCAGGACCAAGGTAAGAGCTCTCAAGGGGGGAGACAGGCATTTAAACTGGGCTGTTTTGTTGCTTTTGACATTATTTTATTATTGAGCTACTTACAAAGCGAGGTGGGAACTGGAACAAGACTGTCAGGACAGGTTGGCATCTTTCAACATGCTGTAGGTTTTCAAACCAGAAACAAGCCCACCCCTTTGGTTGGTCAAGGAATACAGACTGGATATGGTCCATGGATGATGCTCAGGGCAGGCTGAGGAGAGGCAGCCCATGTCAGGAGCTGCCCCAGAGCAACAAGGAACCAGTGGTGTCAGTGCAGGGAAGGAGCTAGGTCCCTCTCAGAAGTCAGTAGGAATGTGCCCCTGAACTTCTGCTTCTGTCTTAAAAACAAATTGTCTTTCATGCTTTCTTCTCTTTGGTCCTATCTCAATTTCAAAGAGCCAGTGGGCTCCTTACAGCTGGGTCAGGTCGTGGGGCAGGGGGGGTTAATGCCCACCTGCTCTGTCTCTTGATGCTCCCATTGCTGAGGTGAGTTCAGTGGCACATCATGGTTTAACTCAACAGAAGGAGGTTATCCTGCGTGTTTAGAGATAGCACCCTTCCTCCACGTTCCTCTCTGAAACAAAACTGGATTAAAACCCCCCTTATTGCTCCATGTTTTGTCCTTTCCTGGTGTTGAGCAGGACATAAATGTGGTGATCCCTCCCCTTCTCCCTTGCACTCCCAGCAGCAGCCTCTAATTTTCTGAAGGAGGAAAAAAATTCCATGTTTCTCCAGCAATGCCATTTCTTTCTTCCTCTTCTGCGGCAGCCAACATGTCCCTGCTAGAAATCTGAGCTGTCACTGGTGTGGGAGGGTGCCAGCAGGCTCGGGCAGGGAGCTCCATCCTCCTTCCGCGTTGCTACTCCAGCCCAGCCCCACCAGCCCCTGGCCTGGGTGCCAGGACTGGTGCAACTGGGAGCTCCAGGAGGGCAGCAGGCAGCCAGCCTCATTCAGAGGCTGCAGCCAGTTCTGTCTGGTGCTAAAACCCTTCTGGTGGCAATAACATCAACCTCTCAGGAGGTTTCTCCTCCCACTCAGTCACAGCTCTGTTTGTGTGTGAGATACAGCTTCGACCACGCACTACCATAGAGCTCATGAGTTTCCTTCCTGTCTGTGGAGATGATATCCCAAACTGGGGTCATGTAACAGGGGGAGAGGAGCCCTAGGCTAGCTCTGGAGCTATTTTGGGTGTGGGGACATCCAGAGCTGTGCTGCAGGGCAGTCCAGTGACCTCCACTTGCTCACCCTCATATAGTGGGAGCAGCAAGGCTTGGTCAGCAGCAAACAGACAAACAGTGGGGACAAAGAGACAGAGCCCTTGGCTTGGGCAATAGCAGAGCTGCCAGGGGACAAGGGGCTGAGCTGGTCATGTTCACTGCTGCTGCTCTTCCTGCCAAGACATCGTGTCTGTCTCTGAGAGGCTGCTGTGTTGTACAGTGTCTGTGCTGGTTGCTGCAGCTCCCACAGCTCTGCAAACCCAGCCTGTGTCACACCATCGCTGCAGTTGGACATCAAAGAGACACAGGAGTCCTGGGTTCCTCGGAACCAGCGAGCTGCAGCCCTCCAGTTCCTGCACAAAAGCCTGAACAAACCAATCAGCAACAGTTTTGAGTCCCAGAATCAGTGGAGAACTCATACAATGCCATCTCCCACTGCTTTAGGACCTGTTTTTCCTGAGCTCCAGGTGGCTCAGCTCTTAGAGGAAGCCCTCTGCCTGGTTTCAGGAGCAGCTCCAGTGCATACCACTGTAGGACTGATGTATTTCTGGGCGTTTCTCCACTCCTGGTGTTCCTCATGTATATTCAGAAATGGTTTGCAGATGGTTCCCTGCAAATCCTCATCATCTTCTGGCTTCACCTGCTCCTTGAATGTAACAAGCAAACTCAAACACTGCAGTCACCCAGGGGTGACCCAGAAAACCTATATATACTGGGTAACCCTACAACATCAATCAGCATGCATTCAGTAATGGTTTTGAGTAGAATGTTTTGGGGTTTTTCCAGTATGGCATTGTTCTGGATGCCGGCCCATCCCACACCATCCTATTCATCTACCAGTGGACAGCCACCAAGGCAAACCAGACCGGGGTGATCAGAGGATGCAGTTCCTGTCCTGTGCAAGGTAAGATGCCCATTTCCTGCTCAATGGTCTGTGGGACTGGCATGGGATGGATGGAAAAACACAGACCTGTGCATGGACCAGTGCCACAAATTCCTTGGCTCCTGTACCACCCAGCTGTGCACTGAAATCAGCTGGGCAGATTTAGCCACACATAGCTGGACATCAGGCACTTGGCAGTAGCAGGTGTCAGGATTTTGGGGCTGCTGCAGGCAGGGAAGCACGCAGAGAGGATGGGGCTTGTCCTGATGTCCACATGGATCAGTGGTAGAGCCAAGTTGCTGGAGTTTCTCACCCAGGAGAGGCAGTGAAGAGCAATGGAGACAAATCTGACTGCAGGATGACTCCTGGTATCTTCTGTCTCCTCCTGACTGTGCCCTGGGCAGTAAGTGGGGTAGCTCCAGGACAAGAGAGCTGCAAAGACTCCAGTCCCCTATGTGGCATTTGACAGCACATGCATTAGTTCAGCTTGCCTTTAGGTGTCACATTTCAGAGAATTTGGGGGTTTGCCTCACAAATTTGAATCAGTTTGGCCCTGCCAATGCCAGCTGAGAGGGTTTCATGCATTAATGCCTGGGGTTTTCCTTCCCTATCTCCTAATCTTGCTTTGATGTTAAAGCCTGGTTATAGTGGGGTGCTGGGAAGGACTGAGCCCTCAGCAGCAGTGTGCTGTGGGAGGGCAGCTGCACAGCAAGCAGGGAACAGGGTTTATGCCCTTGCAGGCTGTAAACAACACAAATCACACACAGAAGATGCAAGAAGGGCTCCCTGAAACCTTGTACAGCCCCTCGTTCAGCGGCTGGTTAAGCAGCAGCAGCTCTGTGAGGCAGTTTGCTGTCAGCAGCAGCACGAGAGGCCCAGGCAGCTCTCGAGCCCAGGTGTGAGTGGCCCTGTCTGCATGGCACAGCCACAGCCGTGCAGGGGCTGCAGGGAAGCTGCAGCTCAGCCCTGCACAGGGCCCCAGAGAGCAAAGCATGTGGTGAGGGAATCAGGAGGATGGGGAGGGGAGGCTCTTCCTGGGTAGTAGTTCAAAACCAACATTTAAGACCCCACTGACTTGCTGGAAAAATGAGTCAAGGCTGGCACACAGCTTCCCTCTGCAGAGCACTGGCTTCCTCTAGGGCAGGGGTGTCTTGCCTGCCAGCAGAGGCTCGGTGGCTAGAGGAGAGAGGTGACACATCAGCCTCTGTGTGTCTTTTGCTTTTTTTTATAGCAACTAAAGCCACATTTCTTTCTCTGTGGGCTGAGACAGCCTCAGCTGTTGCAGCAGTCATGTGGCTGGTATAGATGTCTCAGCTGCAGAGCTAGGGAAGTCTTAGTGTAATTTGGGATTTCTGTGCACATGTGTTTTGGTCTCAGTTCCATATTTTAGCAAAATGGATACCTGAAAGACCTCCTTCATTCCACCTGAGACAGGTTCTGTCTTAACGATGTCCTAGGACAGCAATCTGGGGTAACAGCTCTCACAGTTCTCCCATAACTTCCCTTAAAATTGCATTCTGTTCCATGGTCCTCAGGTCCAGGAGTCTCCAGCTACTCAGATTCTCCTCAGAAAGCTGGTAAGAGCTTGGAGCCATGTTTGAACTGGGCCCAGAATGAGATCCCAGCAGAGCAGCACAGCCAAACCCCCCTGTACTTGGGAGCCACCGCCAGCATGAGGCAGCTGAAGTGAGTGAATGTTACAAACCCACACCCAGAGATGAGCACACATCATGGGATCATTCTGTACAGGCATCTCACCCTCTCTGCTCTGCAGTGTGAGCCATCCCTAATCTGCTAGTCAGGTAAACCTTCCTCAGGCCCTGAGGAGAGGAGCAAGGCATGGCTTTGTCTCCATGTGTCACCCCAGGCAGCCATGAAGATGACAGTCCTGCAACTGCTGCCAGGCTGGTAGTATCTCCTTCACAATTACATTTTCATCATCAGTGCTTGGGAAAACACTCATCAGTCTGGAAGCTCAAGTGTTTTCAGTCTGTGTGACAGCCCACATGGGCTTGCAGGAGTGTTTCTTGTCAGCAAATTGGAAATGGTGGTGGGAAGGTTCACCTGATCACACACACTTTTGTGGATCCTCTTCTCAGTCACCACATTACTGGGACCTTTATCTCCTTTTAGACACTGGGGAAAAGTAAGGTCTGGAGAGGACCAGGCCAGTGGGATAGGGCCAGAGGATTTCCTCAGTGAAAGAGGGTACTAAGGTCCTAAATTGTGAAGTGGTGGCACAGTTGTTCAAACCATCTGTTTGCTGTTCTTGTCTCCAGTGCCATGCGAGGGGAGAGGGAAGCAGCAGCAGGACTGGGATAGTCATTGTGTCTCTTGGGCTACTACCCAAAGTGGGGAGCACAGCAGAAGCCCCGCAGTGTGCCCCCACTGCAGGCTGCTCCTGGCAGGGTCCTGTAACATCAAATGTGCCTTCTTTTTCTTTTGTGTTTAGCTTCACCCATCCCATCCTCTCTGACAGTCTCCTTGCAGCTCTGACTCACACCTTGAAGTCATCCCCCTTCAACTTTCAAGGGGCACAAATCCTGTCCAGCCCAGAGGAAGGAGCATTCAATTGGGTTGCTGTTAACTATGTCCTGGAGAACTTCTTCAAGGTACAGCATGATTCTCCCTGAGGCACACAGAGCAGCTTCTGTTAACAGACAGCCAGAGATAAGGGGTGGGATGGGTAAAGCCCTGTACTTAAAACAAAGCTTCAGCAGAACTTCCGCTGCCTTTCAGAGGAGGCAGCTTAGATCCAGCACCAGCTGGTTGAGGTGAGGTGGGGAGGCCCTGGCAGGTGGAGGGTGCCCAGAGCAGTTGTGGCTGCCCCATCCCCCCATCCCTGGAAGTGTCCAAGGCCAGATTGGACAGGGCTTGGAGCACCCTGGAATAGTGGAAGGTGTCCCTGCCCACAGCAGGGGGTTGGTATGAGGTGAGCTTTAATATTCCTCCCAACCCAAACCATGATTCTATGGTCATAACTGGGCTGAAGAACCAAACCTCTGCTCTGGCCTTCCACAAACACATCCATGCAGTTGCCCTAACAGATGTGAGGCTTTCTGGCCAGCATGTCCAGGATGCTGATGTAGATGACCTTACATGGCCTGGCCGTGGGGCATCACCAAGAGCTCCACTGCAGCTGTAGCTCAGTGCCTCTGTCAAACAGGAGCTGCTGTTTGTGGAGTGCTGTGGGATTGCCACTGGATCCAGCTGTCCCATGGGGAGTCTTGTGGATGGTAGAGAATCAGATTCTGTCACTGCCAAAGCAAAAGCCTCTCTCAGTGAGACACCAGTGAGACCAGGGGGGCCTGCTCTGTATTTAGAAGCCACTTGCTAAATGACAACAAAAAAATTTCAGTTTTCTTGTTTCACCCATCACTTCTCAAGCCAAAGGGTCTCAAAAAGAACACAGAGGGCAAGGGAAAGGTGGGTTAGAGCGAGTTATTCTTTGTCAGGGATGTGAAAAGCAGTTCTGATAACCAGCAGCAACACAAATGGTTAGGGAATTGTCAGACCTATTGACAGCAATACGGCCTCCCCCAGCCAGGCACAACGTTTACCCCATGTAAACTCTCCTGCCTGTGCTGCCAACTTCAGCATTGCCAAAGTCAGTTCTGCAAGACTGCAGGAGATGATGCCACAGGGTTCTTGTGACAGAAGGATCGCTTTAGCATCAAGGCAGTACTTGAAACCTGTATCTGCCCTCTTGGAAATGTCCCTGCCACTCCCCACCACCCTCTCCACTGTCCCCTTCTCCTGCCCGCTGAGATCACTGCCTGGGGCAGCCATCCAGGCTGGGCAGCCCTGTTTGCCCCCACAGGCTGTGGGAAAGCTCTGTGCAGGTGGCAGTGCTTGTACAATGGCTCCTCTGTTCCCTCCAAAGCCACTGGTTCAGCATCCTTATGCCCTGTGGGCAAAAAAGAGTTGGGCTGTGGGCACCATCGAGCTGCTTTCTCTCTCTGTGCACAAATGCTGGCACTTGGCTGCGACCAAAATGGAGAAGTCTCAAGGATTGACCTCTCTTGTTCTTTTTGGGTCAGTATGACTGGCGAGGACAGTTGGTCCCCTCCAGGAAGGGAATGGCAGGAGTCCTGTCCGTGGGAGGAACCTCAGCACAGCTCACTTCCCAGCTGGAAGAAGAGAAGCTGGCCCCAAAGGAGGGAGTGAGGCTGCAGCTCTATGGGCAGACACACAGGGTGCAC
Source organism: Tichodroma muraria (assembly GCA_013390105.1). Classification (NCBI taxonomy): domain Eukaryota; kingdom Metazoa; phylum Chordata; class Aves; order Passeriformes; family Sittidae; genus Tichodroma; species Tichodroma muraria. The sequence goes on along the minus strand of WAAG01063774.1, from coordinate 289,900 downwards.
ACCCGCCAGTGCCCGTGCCACGGCACGGAGCAGCTCCGCAGCAGGCTGCTCTCTGTGCTCATCCAGGTGAGTGTCTGCTGGGGGCACAACGCCTCCAAATGACAGCTGCACAAGGTGTGGTAATGGGCAAAGTGTCAATCACTTTAAGGTCAATCCCTCTTTAGAAGAGGCTATTTGCATATATTAGAAAAACCCTTGTAAAACTTTCCCTCCAAGCAGACACACAGGCACCAATTCAAAGGTTTCCTACTTACAGGTTCTATTTGGCTCCTACTTAATACACACAAGCAAAAAATTGCACTCCAGAGATGTCAACATCACCTACACGATGAGGAGAGGCAAGATTTGCCTTGGTTCCTAGGAACTGCTCCTCCATCCTAGAGTGGGAGCACCCAGGAACCACTGGGACCTTCCATTTGGGGTATTTCCTTTTCTGACTTTAACCCTGAAGCATCTTTAAAAGAGCAGTATTTCATTTTGAAAACATGCAGGTGTTTTGGTTCTTCCAAACTTTATCTCACTTGGGGAATGGGGGGGAGGAAAAGAGTGGTATAGGATGGGACAAACCCAAGAATCACCTTAGTCCTCATCAAAACTGTGTTTTTCAGGAATTAGCTGCTCCCTGTCCTTTCACTTTCCTCCCTATAAACCCCACTTGCCCTTATTTGAGACCTGAATGTCACACATTGGACACCAACTTCACCAGTTATACTGGGAAATTGCTAGAGATAAGAAACACTGATTCTTGTGGAGTTGAACCATCTGGAAGGCAGATCAGAACAGCCTCCTTCTTGCAACTAGAAAGAGCACAGGATGCATGAAATTGTATTTGTGCTCTAAGGGAGGGTGGGTAGAGCTGGGACTCATCACCTCTCAGCAGGTCCAGTCACTGCACTGGCCCTGAGTTCAGCAGGAGCTGGGACCTGGCTGGGCCTCGTGGTTGACTCGATGCCATAAGATTTGGCAAAGCTTTCACAGCCTCCCTGCTAGATCTCAGCATTGTGGTGCTTGAGGAAAGCTGTTCCTAACCACGTTACCTTCTGTCTTCCTGTGTGAAGCCCTGGGATGCCAATCTCCTCTCTTGCTGACTATGTCCTTGTTTATTCTGCCTCCAGGATCAGAGAAGTGCTAAAACCGTGTCCAATCCCTGCTGGCCCCTCACCTACTCCCGGGAAGTGCAGTGGCAATCAGTGCATGCTGGGCCTTGTGCTGCCAGTGATGACACACGGGACATTCCTGGCCCCAAGGAGGTCTTCAACATCACAGGCTCCAGCAATCCCACAGCCTGCATGAGCCTCGTGCAAAGCCTGCTCAACTCTTCCTGCAGCTTCTTCAAGAATTCCCTCAGCAGTGGTCTCAAACCCCTTCAGAACAGGTTTCTGGTGAGTTCTCATTTATATTGGGGTAAGCAACTGGTATGAGGAACCCATGAAATGGGACCAGTTTGAGCATTAATAAATACAGTGGGAATGTCCAGACCATGACAAATCCTGCCCTCTCCTCCTCATTGCCACACAGCTGTTCAAACATGGACCACTGGCTTCCCACAGTGACTGTGGGGGAGCTTTTTTCATCCATGTCTCCTCAATGTCTGCTGCTGAGACCAACTCTGGTGCTCCATGGAGCCAGCAGGGACAGGACAGTCAGGAGCTGTGTGCTGAGCAGCTCTTCCCACACCAGGTCTGTGGTAAAGCTGGAGATCCTCTGCTCCTCTCTTAGCAAACTTCTCGTCATGCTGCACCACAAGCATCCTTCTACCTGAGAACCTGGATTTAGTGGCCAAAGGCATCGGCTTGTTAAGCCAGGAGTAGCTCAAGATCCTAGGACAAGCTGAGTGCATTTCCAGGGAGGGTAACTATGAAAATTTCCCCAGCTCCCTGCTCCTGAGTCTCCCATGGTGCCAAGGAGCATCAGGATCATCTCCCAGTCCTCAGCACTGGTGAGGTTACACCATGGATATTGTGAGTTTTGGGCCCCTCACTGCAAGAAGGATAGAGGGGCTGGAGCATGTCCAGGGAAGGGAACAGAGCTGGGGAAGGGGCTGGAGCAGCAGGAGCAGCTGAGGGAGCTGGAAAGGGGCTCAGCCTGGAGAAAAGGAGGCTCAGGGGGGACTTCTGGCTCTGCACAACTCCCTGCCAGGAGAGGACAGCCAGGGGGTCAGGCTCTGCTCCCAGGGAACAGGGACAGCAGGAGAGGGAACAGCCTCAAGCTGTGCCGGGGGAGCTTTAGACTGGGGGATGTTGTTTAGTGGTGGGCTTGGCAGTGCTGGTTTAATGGTTGAACTTGATTTTAGACATCTTCTGCAACCAATGTGATTTTTTGATTCTACAACCAGACTAACGATCCTACTTATCCAGGCAGGGCCAGGAAGGATGCTGGGAACAGAGCTGTTTCCATCTGCAGACAGCAACAGCTCTGCTCATGTCCCTTGAGCCTTTCCAAGGCACTGGAACCAACCCTGCACACCAAGGGCATCCTGGCAATGCTCAGCCACTGCCCCTCACTTCCCTAGGGGTAATTCCTGGTGTGCAGTGCAAGGACACAGAGCACAGTCCCACCTGATGATTATTTCTGCTGCTGTTGTAGGTGGTTTCTGAGGCCATGGACTTCCTGAGAGGAACTGTACCTTCTCCTGACTTAGGTCAGGCTGTCAAGGGGCTGTGTGGGATGTCCATCAAAGAGGTAACTGTGGAATGCCTTGCTGTGCAGGGAGAGTGGGAAGCGAGGAAGAGTTTGTTGCAAAAGCCCTCAGGGCTCAGACTGACAGCTGTAACTTACTGGCTCCAGTCAGGGAAAATTTTGGATTTGTCTGGATTTTGTGGCTTTTGTTTTTTTGTGGGGCTTTTCTTTGGTTGTTTTTTTTTTACTTTGAGGAAACAGATTCCACTTACTTTCCTTCCTCTCAAATTCCAGCTTCTGCTGGTAATGCCTGGACCTAATTAGATTAAAAGCCACAAATACCTTTTACAGTATTTTAAGGAGTAAACAGGAAGGCTTTACTCACTCTTGTACATCACCTTGGTCTTGCTGTTATCCTTCTGTCCTTAAGTGTAAGAGACACATCCACTCAGACTCCAGAGTTTTTCCCATTTCACCTGGGCCCACAGAGCCCAAGCCAGGGGGAATTTGTCAGTTCTTTCCCTGAGTTGGTGGTTATGAAGTCACCCTCATTTGCACTTACACTGATGGAGTATCCAGAGTAACATTCAAATGGGACAATTTCTCCAGGGTTTGTTAATGAGCCCATAAGCAGTCCCCGAAAGCATTCTCTTCTGGAAGGAGGAGAAAGATCCCAATGTTCCAGTTGGGAGAAAGGTTGCAGCATCAGCTCAACCCAATTAGAGAGCAGGGAATCAATCCTACCAAGCAATTCACCGGCAAGGCAACCTGGCTGTCTGTCCTGCTGCTCTTCGATCTGGCTTAGTAAGATGGGAACAAACGCAGTAACAGATGACACCGATTTCTACCCCACAGCCCGGTGAGTGCAGAAGCGTGGTTTCAGTCTGCACAGGACACAAACCCCTTCTCCAGTCCCACAGTCAGTCTCAGAACAGGAAAAGAGAGGCTGTAGTAGGCCTGAAATTCAGTTACTGAGTATTTCTTTTAGTTTTCTCCCCTCATCTTATTTTTTTTTTCTGGAAATGGCACCAGCTGATTAGGGAGACCCAAGCAAGCCTGGATACACTTGTTGATTACTGCACTGTGTCTGCCTTCATCTTCCATCTCAGTACAACAGGATACACACTTGACTTTGACCAGCCTGCTTGGACTGCATTCCAGAAGGTGAGTTCCTACAGAAAAGTGTTCCCAGTTACCAGGAGGGCTAGTCCCAGTACAGCCAGCCTGTTCCCACACTGACAAGCCCATACCAGCTGGGCTTCAGCAGGATGGTTTAGCAAAATGGATTCACGGTTGTGATAAACAAGAAAACCAGTGTGAGAGAGCCAGAGATGACACTTGTCCTCTCTGAAAAACATATGGGTCAAAAAAACTTCTCTGGATCAACACCATCTTTACTAGTCTGTGTTGACAGGGAAGGAAGTACAGCTTGATCTCTACTTAATGCTAATGACAAGCTGCTGGTAACATTTCCTGAGCCAAAAGGTGCTTCCCTACCTTTTTGCAACCACCTATGTACTTATGAGGGTTGATAAATACCTTATCATAAAATCCTAGACTGGTTTTAGATTGGAAGGAAACTTAAAGCTCCTTTCATTCCACCCCCTGCCATGGGCAGGGACACCTTCCCCTAACCCAGGCTGCTCCAAGTCCCATCCAAACTGGCCTCAGACACTTGCAGGGAATCAGGGTCAGCCACAGCTTCTCTGGGCAACCTGTGCCAGGGCGTCTCCACCCTCCCAGAGAAGAATTTCTTCCTAATATCTAATAATCTAACTGAATCTCTAATAAGGTCTGAAATTGCTCCAGGATCTAGAGGCCCTAAGGACAAGAGGATTCGATTCAGGTCATTCTCTTCACAAAATAAAAGCCTGTTCCCAGACCTCTTCACAGCTGACAATCACAGCCATGGTCCCACTGAGCAGGGCCAAGTAGTGACCATCAGAAAAGGCAAGGTAGTGAGGTAGGTCCAGGACCCCCAGGGAGCCCAGCCTGGAAAGACAAACAACCTAAACCATAGGTCTGAGGTTCAACCAGGGCCAGGGAGACAACTGTCCACAATGCAGACTTAAGATCCACTAGAATAACCTGTCACTAGGCAGAGAACAGCACTCCCCTACAGCAGAGCTCAGGAGAGAGGGGACTGCCCATGCCTGTGGGCAGAGGTGTGGGTGGAAGTGCCATTAAGGCCTACTGGTGTACTCAGGGCACTGAGAGTGGGAGAGCTCATTTCAAGGCAAATCTGTGGATCAGTCTTAGATAATACGTACAAAGCCTTGGGCTCGTGCACGGAAACACAGCTGGGGTCCAGGCCATTTCCTTCTCTTCTGACCTCTCCTTTTTATTTCAATAGATGGGTGATAGATCATCTGGCTGGACTCTTGGGTACCTGCTAAGTCTGACTAGCACCATCCCCCAGGACAGCCCAAGCTTCCTCAAGGGCATTGAGCCGGGGGTCTGGTCCTTGCTCCTGATCCTCTTCGTCGTGCTGCTCATGGGCTCTTTCATGCGCATCTCGTACCGGGTGATGGTCAAGGAGAGCAGCTCCAGTCACAGGAACAGCAGTGTTTTTGATAACTGACAGCCTTCTGCAACTCAAGACTCTTGTCAGAGCACAGCTAACAGGGTCCAGACAGCAATCACACAGGTGTAAGTCACTGGAGGATGCAAGTGATTTTCCTGCAGGGCTCCCAGCAACTTGCTGGTACTTGCAGTACTGTACTTTGAGACAGTGGATCCTGCTCCACAGGAAGTCTGTGATTCCTGGTGGATGGCAAGCTATTCATTCTCCAAACAAGAAAAGCCTGCATGGCTCTTCCTTGGGCTACAGCTGGGACTACTCATGTCAGACATGAAATGATGCCTCTGAGCAGGCAGGTCCTGAGCTGTTGTGAAGTTAATATTGTATAATACTGCCAAATCAGAAAAGGTGATGTCTGAAAAAAGTCTGTCCTCTTCTGTGGCCTCTCGAGAGATGGTACCTGCAGTATTGCAGTTAGTGAAGACTGGAAGGGCATTAAAATACAGTCAGAATGAAGCCAACTGCTTCCATGTTCTAGGGAAGATGCAGATATTTTCTGCCTGATCTGTCTGTGCTTCCATCTCAGTGATGATGGCCATGTGTCCCTTCCAGTGAACATTCCTGCTGACCAGGAATCCTTCAAAACCAATCCTTCTTAGTCTTGGCCTCTACAAAATGTGCAGAGGATCAAAGGAGAAACAAAGGGCACAGACGCACAGCTGAGTTTTTGTCTCTCAGCTGAGTCACGGCCACACGGGGTTAAAATTCTATTTAAACTCTTTAGCAAGGACTCAACACATTTAATTTCACATTTGCTAAAGCTGGGTTCATGCTGGGCTGAGGTTCACCTGTTTGTTCATTTGCACTGACCTGCTTCTCTTGCTGACTCTGGAAGTGTCTCAGCTGACACTGTCCTTTAAACCAGAGCAGACTCAGGAACAGCAGCTTTCCTAATTGTCACTTTCATATTAGACCATGACCAGAGTTACTTGATGATCTAATAATCAGGATTCCCCTGGCACCTGGCAGTCATTCTGGCTCCTCTGGTCTGCTCTGCACGTCTGAGGGATGAGGTGCTGTACAAATTCTGTGTTACTGTGGAGAAAAGGGATCGATTCACAAACACAGTCCTTTAACTAAGGCATTTAGAGCTCACTTCTCAACTGCTTCAGAGGCTTAAAACACAGACTGCTAAGAGCCTCAGGGAGGAGTGTCTCCAAGGCTTTTCAGACAACTTTCAACAGAAATGTAAATGCTCACAGACGCAGTGATGTGCCTTGAAGGATTTTTAAAGCTACCATGGCACCTAAATTCTTTCAAATCTGATTATTCATCCCTTGTGCTCCCAACTGATAATACAGGACATACCCACCCCATAATATTGGGGTATTCATGCATTTTCAGGCCAATTAATGAAGGTTTGGAACCTGCCAGTCAAGTTTAGAGGGGTGTGGAAACAGACCTAAACAAGCTTCATATTCATTTCTTTGAGTTGCACGTTATATATTTTTAATTGTATCACGTCATTAAAGATGTTTTAATAGACTGTGTTATTCTTGGCAAGAGATCAAAGCAGGGGGCTTATTGTGAACACAGAGTGTTTCAGTGAGCAGGATGGGGGTGCTGCTGCTGCCTCCACTCAAGAGCTGTTTTGCTGTGTACTTTTGGGGTACACAATGAGAACCCCTGAAGGCACTTTCTTTCCAAGGAAAGAAAAAGATTTCAGATAACCTGACTGCTGGTATTTAGTTGATGAGAGACATGCCTACACCTTTTGATGTGTTCTTTGCTCAGACCATCTGAAGAAGGTAGGAGGCATCCAGGCAAGGTGGCACAGAAAAAATAAAGAGGTTATCATGGAGTCAGCAATATCAGGGAAATTCCTGAGACTTCATTCATCCTGCACCTGGAAATGCAGTCCTTTAACAGAGCTCTGGCTCAGTGACCTGGCAGCACAGGGGTGAGCTCTAGGATTCCTGGCTGAGATTTGGAACCTGCCAAGGAAGAATCCTACCACTGTCAGAAATGGAATCCAGCCAGTGAGATGCCAGAACTCCTGGACTCCAGCTACTCTGGCCTGTCAGTCATTGCACCTTCTTGAATTGGAATAGGTCACAGGGTCCAAGAGAAAAGGATATCAGCCAGAACTTCCCCAAGCTCTTGTTTACAAGCTTTGGGACTTCCACACGGATAATACGTGAGTAATTAGGCAGTGAGCTCAGCGTGGCCTCCTGACACTTCACTTTGGCCTTGCACATGCCACTGAATTAAATCCCTGCCCCTTGAGCCACCCTGACACTGAACCACTGCTCTGCCATGCAAAAACCCACAACCACTTCTTTTTCTGACAGATAAAAACATTTATAGAAGTATTTACTAGATGATAAGATAGATTGGGATTTTAAAGCTGGTATTTTGGTAATTAAAAAGGCATAAAATAACAAAATGGGGAACCCATGAGAAGAAAGGAGACTAATATTGGTAACATATTCCTTCCTCCCAGCTCTCTATAGAGCAGCTCATTCATGTCAGCCCCACAATAAGTTTGCAGAATAAATTCCCAGATTGCCTGGACAGCAGAAATCTACTTAAAAGGAGATTCTGAATGAACTCACTCACTTTGAAACAAAGATGCTTGCAGGCCTTTGGTTACAATTCAACTGTGGAAATGATAAATAATGAGGATTTTCTAACTGTCCGTAAATTCTTTATGTTTATACACAGGGCCCTCGCTTCTCACTCAGGCTGAACCATAACAGAGATCTTCTGGCAGATAATAAAGTCTGCTCATGTGCGACTGCAAATACCAAATTTGCTGACTACTGTCAGCAAATACCAAAAAGAAGGAAATAAAAAGTATTAGATAGAAAAACTGACACCAGAAAGCACTTTATCAATTTTAGCTCCAGACACACAACAGGGTGACTGACCTGCTCCTGGCTATTGGGCCTTAACTGTCATTTAGGCATCCCAAAGCACCATGGATTCTCAGCCATGTGGGTTGAGTACATCCCAGCTGGGTTGTCCCAATGAGTTCCCATGAATATTGAGGGAAACAGTTTGTTGCCAGCAGTTCCACTCTGCAGTACACACAGGGCCCGAGTTGTTTCTTTCTTCCCATTCTGACATACCCAGGTTCCCTGTGGTAGGAGAGACCCAAGATGAGGCCTTGGAATCCACAACCACTTGTGAAGCAAATCCAGCAGAAGATGAGGGGAATGCCTTTTATGGATGGCTGGATTTAGTATCAGTATATTTTCATGTTGTTCTTCTACTCTGCCTCTGATCCTGTATCTGGGTGTCTTTCCAGAGAAGCAGGCAGCCATATGATGTTTATATCCTACCTCGTGGACTATCACTCCTACTTCAAGAGCTAATTTTGAACACACTGAAGAAGAGCAGGCCTGAAGGAATACTGGGATCAGAGAACCTGCAATATTTGCCACAGCTTTCTTAATATAAAAGTCCTTCCACAACGCCATCAAACATCACAGGCAAGTCCCAGTGTTTTGGTGTTTTCTAAGTGCAGGCATCACTGTGTACTCGCACACTGAGGCGATCAGGTTCCCTCCATGTGAGATATTCCGAGGCCTCCTGCAGTCAGATGCTGTCAGATCCCTTTTCAAATCAGATAAACACAACAGGAACTGCTGCTCCCCGGAGTAGTGTGTAATGCCAGGGATCAGTCACGAGAGGGAGGCTGGCAGAGCAGAAAGCCTTAGGAAATCTCTGACACAGTCAGTAGCTTCTCCCACCAGAAATGACATCAGTTAGCAAGGAGGCTTCTCTGGGAATGTGTTGTGGATGCAGGGGGAAGACACTGGAAAAAAAAACTGGAGTATGGAAATTTTCTGTGTGAGATGTGAAAGCCGCTCTGACCAGGGATTTAAGAAGCCATGGCATTGGAGGAAGTCCTCTATGCAGGGAGACAGGCACTGCATGCTCCAGGCACAGGAGCATGGAGTACGGATGAAGGCTCTTTTGGAAACAAGAGGGAGAAAGAATAATCCCTACCAGGAAGAGGAGTGCCCTGGGAATGAAGAGGAGGTTTGAGAGAGACAGAGGAATGATAAAATCAACTTTTGTGTGAAGGAAAGCTTATTTTTGTTCGCAGCAGGGGTGTCACCATATGTGCACCTCATGACCAAATTAGTCACCACTTCTTGGTGGAAAGTCTCAGGAGAAACAGATCCTCCACGTGGAAGAAGGCAATAAGCTATCAGGCTTATCACTGGACAAGGAACAGCAGCAGAACTGTGGAACCTTCATTGGAACAATGTTCAAAGTTCACAGATTTCAAACATGAAGGAGATGTAAACGGCCAATTAATGATGAACATTACATAAAGTAAAAGCTGGTTTAGCATTACCATGTCTCACAGTATCACGGAAAATGTTAAACAGTCCTGGACTGAAAGCTCTGAAAGGTCAGACTCACGGCCTTGTGAATGCAGTTGCTCAGTGGAATCAGCAAACCAAATGGAAGGAGCTCTTCTTTCACACAGATCATGGTTAAACCGCAGGACTCATCAGGACAGGAGGCTGTTTATGCCAAAAGTTTACATGGCTGCAAAAGGTGATTAGATAAACTCATAATAACCCATTGGGGCTATTAAACAAAAAGTTACTTGCTTGCAGCTAAAGTATTGCCCAAACCACCTGCCACATCCATATCTGTTTGCCCTGTTCCTCTTTGGTAACTGCTGCAGAGCATTAGAGACAAGACACTGGCCTGGGTGGACCTGTGGCTTGATCCCATTCAGCTGTTCTGATTTCCCTTTGGCAGGAATCCCACAACTGCACCTCTCACTCACTGGTCTCTGGAAGCAGCCTCTCACCTCCATAACTTCAATATCACAGGAGCAATAATTTCTGAAAAACAAGACTGTTTATCCTTCGAAGTAACAATCAGATGAGAATGAGAAAACACCTGCACATACCCATGTCTCACTTCAGCATTACCATAGACCTTGAACGACCCCAACACCAAAAGCCCTCTGGTTCTGGAGGCAGCTCCCACTTACACTCACCTCCAGCGTCCCTCCCTTAACTCGGGGCTTCAGGTTTTTACCTACAAGAAAGAGAATTAGTTCTGTGATTTCTGTCTGGGCTCCTGCCAGCCCCAGGTAGAGGCTCAGCTCACACTGGATCCTGTTTCAGAGACACAGGCTGCAATCTCAATGTTAAGCACCAAGAGAGGAACGACAGTCGCTGTCTGCCTGCCTGCAGAGGGGAGGGATCAGCTCTGTACACACACACACAGAACACTGGTTCAGCAAAAGGGGAAGGCAATATGCAAAAGTGAAAAGGAAGTCCCTCCCCACTCTGTTCAAACCAGTTGTGTTTACAGTAAAATCTGTTTCCAAGCCAAAAGCAATACAGGTAGTTACAAAACCAAAACAATTGCAACAAAAAGTTTTAAAAAACCCTAATATGTAAATCAACAAAACAGAAATGTGATTTCCAACTTGCTTTAAGTTCCCTGTGTCAATCTTTGGGTTACACCCAGGGTGTTTGGCCGTGTAACACTGCCCGTGTTTTCTAGGATCCCTCTCACCGCATTAATTTATGCAGCACTTACAGATGGGATCTGCCCCTAAATGAGGTGAAACCTCCTTGCTTGTCACTTGCAGCAGAGTTTGAGGAGAGCGTTCAAAGTAATCAAACACGAGCTAAGACAGATGTCTGCAGTGAAAACATAATGTCGGAGCCACAAACATCCCACCTCAGTGCTGTTCCTTTCTCTGCCCTCCCAATGGCTTTCCAGCATTCCCTACTCTGGCAAACTGCAGCCTCTCCACTAAACCAACGGCTGCTAGAAATGCACTTCAGCATTTGGCTCAGGCAGCACCATGGAATGTGCAGCTTTTTCTCCCAGAATTTGCCTCACACTCAGTATTCCATGCAGAGGTTTGCCTTGGGAGGAATGCTCCATGTGAGCCAAGGTTCCGGCACAGACCTGCTGTGGCACTTGCCAGGTCACCTCCTGGCACACACTAATTAATGTTGGCCTGCCACAGTGTTAGAAATAGCAGGGCTGACGTGGTCGGTAGCTCCAGCAGCTCTCCATGGAGATTCCTGACTGTGTTCCTTCACAGAGAGATCTTAGAAGTNTAAACATATTTTTAAAATGGAAAAATATTTGAGATAGAATTGTCATTTCCTGTGGATGTGCAGGTAGCTAAGAACAGAAATACTCACTGACTGGCAAACTGGCAAAAATTGGCAAAAATGAATGTTGCACAAATAACTTGAAATGCCTCCTCCTTAGATATTCAGGTGGCTGAACCTCCTGGGGAAGCCTCTGGAAGCTCAATCAGAGAGCAAAGTTTAGCTCCTCCATAGGGTCCTTGCCCTGCTCCACTGGGAGTGATCCTGCTGGTATTCTGCAGACAGGTATGGGAGCCTTAACCAAGCAGAGCATTTCCACTCTCACACTCCCTCTGGGAATGCTGGGGGTGGCAACAATTGCTCACTCCACACATTACAGAGCAGCTTCCCAAACATGAAAGGCAGTGCAGCCTGGAGTAGAGGCTGTGGTAAGCACAAAGGCTTGGGACTGCTCACACCGTGAGGACACGGATGGCATTAATGCACAGGCCTTTGCCTTCTGGCCCTGGCTGAAAAAACCCCAAACCTGTATCTGCACTAAATTCAGCAGCACTTGCACTAGAAAACCTCCCCCAAGCCCTGCAGTGGCTCCCCCACTCCATCTCAGGGCAGGTTTCCCAGGGTTTCCCGAGCACACGTGCCTGTGAACACTGTGATGAGCACACCTGATGAGAATTGATGCTGAATGTACCTTCCCAGACAGCACAACACAGGCAACACACTCTACATTGCCCGGGTTTAATCAGAAAGAAGCCAGGATTCCTTTCGTACATTACTCCGAAGAGATGGCATCACATCCTGCAGGAAAAGCTGTCTTTACTGATTAGCACAGCCTTGTGTGAATTCTTGAGCAAGTCTTATTCAGATTCATCCTGGCTGCCTTTGGTACCTAAATGATGCTGCAGTTTTTTGAATTGGTCACTTCAAACACCATCACAGAGAATAGAAATGTGGTGTCAGAGGACTGCTCCGAGCTGGAGTGGGCTGAGCCATCCCTTTCCACTGATTCCAGTGTGAACACTATTCAATCAATGCCTGTAATTAGTGGGATAAATCTGGACCCCAATGCCTCTGCATTAATCAGCTATCTCAAAGGGAACTGCATAAACCTCCTGCATTCCGGCTGCGGATGTGAAGGATGAGCCGTGTGGGCCTCCCCAGACACCCTGGAGGCTGACACAGGCCCTTCTTTCCCAGGACCCTCTCAGATCACTACTGACACTCTGGGGCTCCTGCCAGGCTCTCTGGCGTTGCTCCAAGTGTACCTGGACTCCTTCCAGCACCTCTGCAGGGATATGCCAGCAGTATCGATCACTATAATCTTTATATCAAGCTGACTACCAGAGGACATTCAACCTCCAGCCAAAGCCTTCATGGGGCTTCTATATCCTGCCACCTCCTCACCTGACCCAGCCACAGGATTGGATTATTGTTATCCAGGCACAGATTCAGATGTGTACAAGCCGTTTGTGTGTCACACAGAGCTGGCCTGTGTCAGCAGAATTGAGGTCACGGCTGCGTTTGCCTCAGCCCACTCCACGGCAAGGCAGCAGGATGAGACTCCCTGCCTTGCGAGCTCCATTAGGAGCCCCTTTCAAGTTTTTGCTACAGTAGGAAACAAGAAGAGATGCTGGGACTTGTAGACCCAGCTGGCATCACAGTGAATACATAGAACCATAAAAAGATTCTGCTGAAACAATAATCAAATATGCTTAATAAAACTGTGACCAATGGATGCACTGCCTGGACAAGAATGTGCTCACTAAGCTGGGAGGTAGAAAAAGGGACAAGGAAAGGCAAGGGTGTTATTTATCCAGCATGGGGTGTCTGGCTGCCTCGTGACAGGGCTGCAGCACCCACACACAGCCCAGGATGGAGGTGTCCATGTGGGGAAGCCCTGGTAAGCAAAGTCTACCTCAGATCCCCTCACTTTCCTTCACATCACACAGGCTGTTACAGAGCTGCCACTGCAAGGCTCAGAGCAGCCCTAAACCCTCACAGCAGCTGGACTCCCAGAACCTCCACGCTCCCCTCACAGCTGCCAGGGCCCCCCTCCGTCCTCACAGCCCTCTCACGGCTCCCCGTGCCCCCACAGCACCTCGAGCCCTCACTTCCCTCACAGCTCTCGGAGCCCTTACAGAGCCCCCAAGCTCTCACAGATCTTCGAGCCCCCACAACTTCACACAGCTGCCAGACCCCCTGAGCCTTTATGGTCCCCCAATCCCCCCAGGAGACAGGCTCCCTGAGCCCTCAGAGCCTCTCTCAGCCTCCCGAGCCCTCACACTCCCCTCACGCCGCCCGCCCCAGCCCCTTCCCGCCACCCGCCCGCGCTGTCGCCATGACAACGCCCGCGCGCGCGGCCGCGCCGCTCTCGGGCGGGGCGGCGCGACAGAAAGTGCTGGAACGCCGCTGCGGCCCGTGCGTGCGCATGCGGGGTCCTTCCCCCACCCGCCGCGGCGCTGCGGCGCCGGCTGGAGCGGGATGGGGGGACGGGCAGGGAAGGAAGGAGGGAGGGAGAGAGACGTGACTCGAGGAGCGGAGGCGAGGGGCGGAGGACAGCGCTGGGGACCCGCGGGAAACCCGCCCTGTCCCGCAGTGAGGAGGAGCCGCCGCCTCCGCTGCGCAAAGCGCGCACTCGGGTCCGTGAATGGGCGGCTGCGGCGGCCACCGCCCAGAGCCCGCTGCGGAGTCACTGCGACGGTTACCAGGGCACTTCGTTCTCCGCCAATCAAACGGCGTTAGCTCATCCCCCAGGGCCGGCAGCCAATCGGCTTCGACATCAATCATTCAATTGAGCCAATCGGGAACGCCGTGAGCGAGCTGGGGCGGGCACTCGCGGCTCCCGGTTGCCTAACTGTAAAGCCAACAGACAGGTGGGCGGGCCGAATAGGAGCCGTCGGCTTGAGTGACAGAGGTTCAGCCAATCAGATTCTCTAATTTGTAGAGCCTCGCTATAAACATCCAATCGTTACTGCGAGTGGCTGCCTGGGCGGGGAGAAGACGGCTGCGCGCGCATTCCGCTGCTATATAAGGGCTGGCGGTTGCCTCACGCAGCCAGAGTCGGTTGGGGGAAGGCTGGGGTCTTAGAGAGTGTTCGGAGCCGTCGCCATCATGAGGGAGATTGTGCACCTGCAGGCCGGGCAGTGCGGGAACCAGATCGGAGCCAAGGTCCAGGCGGGGAAAGAGGGCGCGGGGGCGGGAGGGGAGCGCGTCCGGTCCGGCGCGGCCGCCGCTGACGCGCTTCTCTTCGGCAGTT